>JAZHYW010018722.1:0-113719 GCA_037355805.1 Ixodes ricinus
AAGCTCCGGCCCAGCTGGGACCAGCCACTGCCTGGGCGCTGCCATCTTTCTTGTGACGTCACGTATTTGGTTTGGTCATGTGACGAGTGGTCACATTTGCGTACAATGGCAGCCGCCTTGTAGGGGTCACTTTCGAGTGCAGACCGGAACTCCGGTTTATCGCTCTAAGCTCCTGTACCTCGTTGGTTCTTCTGAGAACCGCTCACGGGGTGCGCGGCAAGCTATGCATTTTCTTGTTTGCATGTAATGTTTCCTCAGCGCTACCAATTTAAGTGCTTGTTATCTCTGTAGTATTTTCTTTTTAAACTTACAGTGCGATCATCACACTCCCATCTCTTTTCTTGCAAACGACTCCGAGACTAATAAATGACCAACCTGCAGTTTTATAAGAAAAAAGGGAGCAAAACATACCTACCTTATAAGCAATTGCACTCTGAAGAACGGATGTTTTATGGGTTTGTTTTCTTCAAGCCAGAAAATGTAAACTCTAGCGCTGCTTGAGAGTAATATGTGGATAACTTAATGCTTGGTCTAGAACCTTGATAATTAAAAATAAATCACCAGCATTCCATTCGAGTGCCTAAAGTTAATGGCATGAAAGCTGTAAGATATGAGCGGCTTTTATTTTCCGCATAGCTTGAAATGAGAGTTTCATCAAGTGACACGGAATCCGAAAGCCCTCAAAGAATTTGCAAGACACTATACTCGTGGACACCTTTCAGCTGCAATGGTAGAGGAGAAAGTGCGCCATTGACTTTGCGCCCACTTTCCTTCTCTTTTTGTTTCGCCACAGCAAGTTGTCCCGCGAGTATAGCGACGTTAAAATTCGAAGTTTCCTTTTCAGTAATAAGTGTTTCTTCAAGCAATCCCTGCCCACTTCCTCCTGGTGTATGTGCTGAAACGTTGTAGTGCTTCAAATGAGCTTCACGGGACCATATACTTCATATCGCCTACGCTGTACTGAGAGCCAAAGTTCCAGGCAGGTAGGTGAAATCGCGCACCAGTTAGAATCCACGTGGTAGATTGCTCCGACATACGTATCTTGGGACGCAACATACCACGTGATTTATAACTAGCTCATGATTGGACCTGGCAGCTCGTAGCTTTGGCGTCTATCGAAGGGTCAGACGGAGTATAGTCACCTTCATCTTGTCCTCATCGCGAGCGTCTGTTGTGTTATCGGACTGCTGTTGACGTGATACGCAGTTCGGCGTTCACTTTGTAATGCTTGCTGTGGTATCGTCAGAAAACAAAAAGCGAATATGCTACAAAAAGTTAGGGCGCAAACAAGCTGGTGAAGGTTTAACATTTTAGACAAAACCCTGAGACAGGGGGAAAGGAAGGACGACGTATCGCAACTTCAGAGATAACAAGCACTTGCATTGGTAGCGCTGACGAAGCATTACACGCAAACAAGAAAATGCGTAGCTTCCCGCGCACCCCGTGAGCGGTTTCGCGCTAGTACGGAAGCAAGCGCGCGAGTTCAGCGGCTGAACTCCTCTCAGAAGAACGCACGATAATGCAGAGCCGGCGGCGGTCGGTGGAGTCTGCAGAAGGGTCAGCACAAACGTTGACATCTGCCCAGCGCTGCATAATGGTTGCGCATGCTCAGAGGCGCGCTATCTCGGCCCCAGCGTCCGCCGGCAGATGTCGCACGCGCAGTCCGGAGCGCACCGTTCCCGCGCTCTAGACAGGTTTGATGCCGACTGTACACTAATCGGTCCGTAAATAAATCAAGAACCTCCAGCACAGCGGCCTACTACATGCAAGAGAAAGGCTGGAAGTGGGTGGAAGATTTTAGGCACCCACATCCTCCGCGATAGCCGAACTAGTGGCCATCGATAAAGCCCTTCAAGCGGCAATCTTGTTACCATCAGATGGACGGGGGTACTCACGGACTTGAGATGCGCCCTCCAAAGATTGCCGAAGCAGAGTGCGAGAACCCAACAACGACCACCGCAAGGAAAACACTCGTGTCGTTGGAGTCACGCGAATCAACTTTGTGGCTCCAGTGGATTCAGGGCATCTGGGTATCAAAGGGAACAAAGGGGCAGATAGGCTGGCCGCAGCTGCTCACCAGGGCCCGTTTGCTCTAAGCGGGGTTAAGCGCTAACCACGGCTAAAGTTAGCCGCTGTAGGAGAGTGATTTTTAAACCACGTGACTGGCTCGGTAAAGATGCGGGGAGCCACGCATGGCCCAGTCGCTTTGTGTGACAAAAAGGCTGTGGCGTACGCAGTTTCCACGTTCGCGATCACACTGATGTTTGTCTTCAGGGCCCGTTTGCTCGAAGCCGGTTAACTTGAACCACGATTAAAAGTTAACCGCCTTTCCCTACTACGCGCCTACAAGTACCTAGCCAAGTTTGACGAGGGCTGGATGAGCGTTAGCTCCGTATTTTATTATAGGGTGATAGCTGGTGTCACCTACTGGCTTTAGTGAATGTAAGTGGCTTCCGTGGTAAAAGTTCCCCAAAAAGGGGGAACTAACAACGCCGCTACCGGGTTCTCGCGACGCAACGTGGCATACATTTGAGCAGACAAATCTTTTGTTGCTCGCGGTACAGATATAGGGTAAGGTAAAGCTAAATTCACCCTTGTTTGTAATATTTCTAGATGCTTGGCTGTCGGAATTAAAGACAAGCCTCGTTGAAATTTCCTTCCGAGTTCGAAAGAGGACGATGAAGTTCAGTCCTAGAAACAATAAGAAAAAAGTAAGCAGTAAAAGTTGGTGGTACGTACGGCAGCATGGTTGGCCGATATGTAGGAACCGTATATAATACCATCATAAATTGAAAAAAAAGAACTATAATTCGGCTCCTGTGAAAATAGACCTATTAGTTAATTACCCAAGCATTGAGGAGAACGCTGGAAATGTAATTCTACGGTCCGCGCGCGCTGGCCTTGCACTTATAAAAGATTTGCTCTAAATAATCATAATACGGCTTTGACAAACGCGCGTGAAGGCAAAAATTGTTTTAGACTTTTTGTTTTAGAACAATTACCACTGCAGACGCCAGCACGTGCAACGCAATGTAACTACTCTCGTGGCATACCCCTCGATGCTTGGGAAATTTAGAAAAAGGTCTATTGGAACGCTGTCTGCTTTTGTGTGCTATAAATACCCCGCCGATTGAATCAAGGCAATCCACTTTCAAAAGACGTTGCCATGCCGACAAAAATTGCGTATATTTAGGCTTAGGAATGGCCGGAATCAAAAGACTATTTAAAAATGCGGCGAGGTTAAGTGAGGTAAAGCAAAGCGAAACCCTCCTGCACCATTCGTTGCTGACTAACGCGCCCGATATTGCAGCTACAACGACATATTAGTTCCAAAGTGAGCGGCTCTTACTCATTGGGGCACCGCCATGTTCCCCTGCATCCCTACAGAGCCAGTCACGTGATTTTAAAATCCTTTCCCTAGATACAGCGGCTAACTTTAGCCGCGGTTAGCGCTAACCGCGCTTCCAGCAAACGGGCCCTGGAAATTCCGACTGTCTCTTCACCGGTCATTCCACAACAGGTGGCACTTTACGTCCTCTGTTATTTTCTATATGCAAGGAATGAGCCGGTACTACCAAAGGGACCTTGTCTGGATTTTCTCGGGCGGCGGAGGCATTTTTGCGACTCCCGCGCGCAAACACGGCCAACAGGAATGCTTTTCCGGTCAAGATGGAAAAACGACGGATATCCGAATGCCAGCAGTGCGACCAAGTGAGACAGTGCACCACATTCTCTGCGTCTGCCGGCAATACGAAGCACAACGAACACTGGTGTAGGTAAAGATGAACAAGGATGATCCCGGTGCAACAGTCAATATCTACTTTCCAGACAGAACTTGACGGAACTGCAAGAGAGATTTCAAGACGGTACTGGCTTCCTACGGGACATAGGCGTTATCAACCGCCTCTAATTAAATCTAAAATAAATAGTTTTTTTTTTTAGACAGCACGTTTTAGAGCTCGTCCCCTACCTGTGCCATCTGATTGGGGCTTGTCCAACTCAGGTAAAATAAAACATAAACGGCTCACCACCATCACTATGCGCGAAGGTTTTTGAGTTTTGGCGCGTGGAGATATTGGCCAAGTAATTACTAAGTGTTGCTTAATGAGTGCGTTGTGTTATAGTCCAAGACGTGTAGCAGCGAAAAAATTTCTACAAGTAAAAAAAAAAGTCAAGAGATGAATTTAAATAGACACCAAGAATAGCAAAAACCTATTCATATTTTTCTTCGTTGCTTCGTTAGCAATGACACAATGACGAAAGAACCCGGTCCGAGACTGCGCGGGCGCCCTCTACAAATACGCACATATTTCTACGTATTCGTCTGAATGTTGCAATTAAAGTGGACCCTTCCGTTCTTGCCTCCTATTACAGTAGTTACCCTAATTTATTAAGCAGTTTGTAACGTCAATTGTGTGCGAATCCCCAAATGTCATGGACACGTACGCTGTCGTAACGCATAAATGATTCAAGGAGCTGTGGAAATTTCATGGCACGGTTCCCTTCAGGGTCACTTTGTTGTCATGTTAAAACGTAACATTTACTACCTCTAAATCGGATTTAGGGGTGTCATTAGCCGTTACCGAACTAAGAATGTTCTTTCACTGGACGGAAGAAGACAGGGACGTCAAGAGAACAAGAACGAGTAGAAGCGCGTGCACTTCAACCTGTAATGACGATTCTGTTTTGGTCAAGCAAAACGTCGGGAAGAAGAAACAGTCAATTTCTTTTTGGTGGCATGTTCGCAATGGTGAATGTTTGGCATCAACTACACTGGGACAGCTCTGATTAGAGATCTTGCAGGAGCGCTGTGCCTGCTTTCGACTGGAGGTCTTTCCGCTAATTCAACACGAGCCCTAACGCTACGCCACCACTCAAGCACAATCTTTGCTCCGCGTGACCCTCTTGTTGATGACGCCAAAAAAAGTCAAATCCAGTCCTTGCTACTCAGGCTGTGTTGCACCAGTCAGCCCACTTTACATCGTCCACTATACACCCTCCACACCTAAGCTCACAGGGCGGTGGAAGCGGCGTGTTTCTGTGGACCCGCCGTACGCCTATCGTTTGCCATGTTATCGCGCCTCCGACCCCTCCCTGTTCCCAGGTTTATTCCGCTGTGAGTGTCTGTCGGCGATGCACTTGGAAAGAAAATGGAGGAAATCGTTGGTATAGGCTCACAGGCCGTTTGCTACTGCCTGGGCGGGGACGGTTGAAGGGCGGGGAGGCGGTTCATTTGTCCGGCGATCGTCTCCACCGCATTGTAAGCTTGGGAGTGAAGGGCGAATATCCCAAATACCTCAAATATAGAATTTGGAAGTTCTTTGTTTCTTCTCAGTAACGCAATTTATCGTCTCTAAATGTTGAGGATGACATCGAGGTATAATTTCCAGTCGTAGCATACAAAACAGTTATATGTATATTGAGTTATCAGTGGCCATTTACATGCGCGCGAATTCATTGGGTATCAGGAAGAAATGTGTTATTGTGCTGAGTTTTATAAGAAAACCAACACGTCACGCTCAACCCTTACTCTTGAACTACATACAGGTGAAGGTCATATTAGAGAGTTTTAGTAGATTGTGCCGATGACTCCGATAACGAAACCCGATACTCTGCCTCCGCCTTTGCGCTTACATATACAGTATCGTTATCGCGGGTATCGGAGGTATCGGAACGATCTACTAAAACTCTCTATTAGCAATTTAGCCCCATATCGTTTATACCGTTTATATTACATTGACATCACTTTGACCGCGAACTTTACGTGTCATCATGACGTCACGTATATCAAGACATCATGGTGCCGCATGACGTTATGATGCAAAGTGATGTCATTACGTTAGGTGACGTCAAGACGTCCGGTGAGGCCGTTATCTCACGCAACTGTGACGTCACATGACATCACATACTCACGTGACCTCATGATGTCACGTTACAAGGCAGGCACAGCATATTCCCAGCTCATTCGCGACTGATTTTGTGTGTCTCCGTTTATATCAAATGTAACCAAGATATACTTTATTATTTTTGTTTTATCGCAGTCGTTTACTTGTAAAATTACTTTTTTTTTCAAATTTCAAAACTAATTATTTTAGCTTTCATCCGGCTCCCAGGTTTGCTTTCTCTTCTTATATAAGTAAATCTGGGCGCGTTTCACCAATCCTCGAGACCTCCTTCCTCTCTTCCCCCGTAAACCATGTCATGTGACATTCGTTAGAATTTAGAACCGCCAATGAGAGTGCTGGAATTATACTGTTGATTTACATAGCATGCTTTTTATAAATATGCCTCCAGGATGTATTTTTCTACTCTTTCAGCTTAGGTTGATCAGGCTGGTACCCGAGTTGGAGTCTTTCCACCTTGAAACCACCTCAGTTGTGTCATTGTGTTTTCACTGCGCTACAGGAACACAAGATTTGGGAAACACGTCTCAGGATACGTCTCCAAGTGGTGCCTCCGGCACCGGCTCCAGTAGATCTTCCATGACGCTCGTAACAACGACGACGACGACAACAAGGACGACAACAGTGACAACGACAGCGATGACGACGACTACGGCCGCTCCTCGTAAGTGCAATGCAAAAAACAGGTCTTTGACTGGCGTTTCTTACGTTCTTTTCCGCCCAAACATCGAAAGCGGCCCCGGAGTAGCAATAGACGACGTCACAAAAGGCGGACTATTGGGCTGTCGAATGACGCGATCCTCTGAGTTCGGCACAAAAGTTGTACAAAGAAAAGCACAGGAGAATGTGCATTCACTTGTCGCTGCGGCGCCCCAAATCCTGGGTGCCCAATTTTCATTGTACTGTCAAGCTCTAGACAGTACAGAGCGACCTGCAGCAGGACAGGCTCCTGCCGTTCCATTACTGCAATGGTGACACCGCAAGGGTCACGGTAGGCGACAACAGGACACTTTCATGACATCCTCGGGCGGATAAATTAGAACCACATTTTAAAACAAATTTAATAAATGCTAAAATAAAACAAGAAAAGTTTAATTATTACTACACCTATCGTGCCTGAATGGTAGCGAGAGACGCGCTACTGACGAGTTCGGATTTGGTGAATGAACGCATACGACCTAAGATATTTGCCTACTCGAACTCAAAGAGATAAGAAGCGCAGTTCAGTTGATGTGTGCTAGACAAGGTCAACGTCTTTGGGGCAAGAAAATGTAATAGTGATGGAATTAAGCAGAGGGAGAAGATTCCTGAAGTTGCGTCCAAGTACGAGGGTGATTCAAAACGTTTCCACACAAACGTTTCAGTATCAATCTCGAACAAATGTTTCGAAGGCCAAGGGTGCCATGGATTAATGCATAAGCAAAGCCTTGCGGGATTTGCAAATGATTGACCGCATCACCTACTATAGCTCGTCTACTAGACAGTCAGATTTGGTGCACGCTCAATGTTACTATTAATCGTTGACGCAGAGGGACGACCGGAACCTTTATGGCTGAGACTTGTGCATCTACTTGAACGCAAACCCTATTCAAACACACTCTTTTTTTACAAAACACATCCTGCGTATTTTGAACGAAGAAGTATCTGCACTAAAAGTCCACTCAGAAGGGAAAAAAAAACGAATCATCGCAGGCTATTTTTTGTTTGTGCAAATTACAAGTAAGCATCCATCGTTTCTCGCTCCGCAGTAACAACTGCTTTCACGTAGCTCTTCAAATTCTGCACAACAGAGATTGAGGAAACAACGGCCTTATAAAAAAAGCGCTGATAAGACAGTGCCAGTAGACGTTTTAAGATAATCAGGGCGTGGACAATTTCTTTAATTAGCCACGTGCAAACAACCCTTATGGGGCGGTGCAACGATATTCAGTTGAAATTATTTACCATTTACGCGATCTTACAGGCACTAGGGGGGCAATGTATGCTTGCATGCAACCACGCTGGCCAAGAAACATTTTACTGTTTCTTAATTGCAAGCACTAAAAAAGCGTATATATATATATATATATATATATATCTTCACTGCAAGACTTGATGACGTAGCTTGGAGGTTGCAGAATTGTCAGAATCCATCGAGTGACGATATTTTAACGTGGCTCATAGATTCGAAGCGAGCATCTCGTGACACAATTTTGGCTCGCGACAATTAAGAGTTCGCCAAGCATTCAGGAATTTGATTATGTTAATTTTTTTATGATGTCAATCACGGAAACCTAATGACGTCTAGAACACAGCACCTGTTTGCTTTGCCAATCCCTGCGCGTGGTTTTAGTAACCTTCGACGGCGTATGAACGGCTCCAGAATAGGTTACTGCTAGTTCTGGTGGTGAGTAAACTCAGCTCATTTTTCCTTCGATTTTTTTCAGCTTCTACAACTATAAGGAAATACAAACGTTGCCTATTTAATAGGTTATCAATGTAAGGGGTTCATTGTAAAATCTATTGACGCAAACTACTATGCAACAACTTTGCACCTCCCCGTAATAATATATTCGTACGAGAAACTTGTATCATCTTATGATTTGTCCTTTATTGCAACTACTCTTGCAGAGAGACCAATGAGTAACAAGACACTTTTATGCACCTTTGACATACATTCCACAAGCAAGAAAGTCCTTCCTGAAGATGGCCTTTGCGAAATCCTAATGTTCGACCAATTCTACATCCAAGACAAGTACTCCTTTCGGAGGGGCAACCTGAGATTTCTACGCAGATTTTTTCCTTCATCCTAAGGTTCAAATTAACTGTATTTGGGATAGCAGTACATGAAAGGTAAGATCTCGCATTAGCTTACAATCCCAAATCCTTTTATAGTGAAAGAGCCCGTCAGGTCGTTTTTATCAAGCTAGCCTTCGTGTGTCTATACTTTTACCTAAAAAAATAAGCAAGATAAAAAAGTTCTTTCGCGACTGCCTTTAGAAACCTGCCATGTTAATGTCCTTATTCATGTGGCGTTTTTTTTTGTAATCTCGTGCACTTTTTTATTGTTCGTAAAATTGTAGACAACGTCGGCCTCCCTGATAGAAACGGCACGATAGGATGTTCAAAGCGTTTTCTGACTTACGCAGCATTGTGTGTGTGAACCAAGTATTACTTGAAAATTAGGTTCACTATTATGCTGCTTCTCAAATTGTCCGTCATATCATGATTTGCTCCCTAGATCTTTGAACAATATTGTGTTGGCTCGACTTACGTGGCACGCGTCGGCTTCATTTATGTTTAGGCACAAGTTAGCTGAAACGGCCTGTATGGGCGTAGACGCAGAAAGCTTAATTATTAAGGGGAACGATATTCTCGCGGAATTTGGCAGATGGTCTGAGGTTAATTGCCTTATAATTAATGTAAACAAAACCAAGGCACTCATTTTTCGGTCATTGAATAAGCACGTCTCCTTCACTAAATCCCTCACCTTAAGTGGTACAGTAATCGATATAGTTAAGCACCACGAAACGCTGGGCGTAATTTTTTCTGAGCATCTGTCGTGGGATCTCTATATTGATAATTTGGCCAGCAGGTTGTGCAGAGTCATTGTCGTTATTAGAAAGTGCCGCTCAATATTGCCTGTTCACATTAAACTCATGATTTATCATGCCCTTTTCCGGTCTCATATAAATTAGTCTCCTCGTATGGGGCACAACAACAACTTCGAATTTCAACAAAATACTGTTACTTCAAAAAAAATACTACGCATCATCGCGGATGTACACTACCTATATCACACTAAACCACTGTTTGAAACATTCAAGATTATTGCAATTACAAATATGCAGGTGTATCGTGTTTTGTTTGCTTTCCTTTTCGAAAGAAATGAATTCATTAAATTTCTTTGGCGCACCTCGGACTTGAATAAAAAGGAAATCTCGATCTGTATGCGTTGCTCTGAGATATAGTATGTTTCTCATTTCCGCACGAATCATGCTTTAAAATCCCTTCGCCATATGTTACCTTCTCTACTCAATAGGTACCATCTAGACAACATAGATATATACTCTCTGACTAGAGTTAAATTGTATACGTATTTTATCTAATGCGGATGTGTCTCTATGACATTTTTTTCTTTTTCTCTCTTTCGCATAATATGCTTGCTGCCGAACGTTCCTGGGCTTTCACTTGTTTACTCTGTTTATTGTTACTTAAGAACATCCCTAGTTGGTAATAAAAACTCTATATGCTGTATAACGAGTCTTTGCAATGTATAACTCTTTTCAGCCAGATTTCTATGGTTGTTTTGCTTTTAGGGCCCCAGACCCAGTCAAGTTACCATATGGTAGCTTTTTGTTTGGAGGCCCGCCAGAGTAAATTTCTGGAAATAAAAATTTTATTTCATTTCATTTCAACGAACGTTCACAGTACAGTATACTCGAGTACGGCTGAGTTTTGGGACCAGAGCGGCTCGGGGTGACGCATGGCTCCCCTTAGGCTGAGGCTGCGGTCGAAGCGCCGAGTGCGTTGGACCAGTCGTAGGTCGATCCAGCGCCACGTGATGAAGCTCTCGCCAAATCTTCGTAAAGTCCCTAGAGAAGAGCTTCGTACAAGTAGCAGCGTTCTCTGAAGCTCCGACTGCCTGGCTGTGCAAATTTTAGGAAGCGAATGGTGGCGTACAGCAGAGGTTTGAATTGAATGCCACCTATTTGTTCCACCGAAATGTGCTTCGTCATTTGTATTGGTTGTCGTTACTTGTAAAAGAAGTATCAAAAGACTTTACATCTTCGCGCGGAGAGCTGGGTCATGTAATGAAAGGAAGGCAGTTCATTCGTTCGGCGAGGGGGCAGTTTTTACGAAAGTCTCAAGCGAATTCTAGGGACGTAGTGTTTTGTTAGTGCACCAGGATAGGCGCGTCGTTGACACGTCTGGGCGTTGTGAACGGTTGCGAATGCCTGATGCAATATCAACCTAACATGGCGGGCTGCAACGGCATTCTACTATCGTGACGACTGCAGCGCCGCGAATGTTGTTTGCACGAGGCAATCTCACCAGCTCCCCACTGTCGAGCCCCACCCGCCCCAACACTAGGCCGTGTTCTAGTACACTGTAGGTCAAGGCCACCGGCTGCCAAACCCAATCGCGAGCTAGCTAGAAGCCAGAAATTGATTGGACGTAATAATCAGTGTTCCAACACGCGCACATTCATACGTAAGCAAATGAGAAAAAGAAAACTAGGTGATTGGACCGTGTTTCTCGTAGTTCCAGTTTTTATAACCCAATTTCACGGCCATCTGATAGGAGATTAGGAAGTTTTAGGGAAACGGTTTTGCAGATCCGAAATGGTACGATGCGCCCTCGGGTACGAAACGCGCATGTGCGACTCTTCTGCGATAGCACATGCTGTGCTCGCACCGGAGCGCCCGTTGCACCGTATCGGACGTGCAAAAACGATTCCCTAAAACTCTATATCTAAACCGAAGGTCCCTGAGATTCGTGAATATTTTTCACGTTTCTGTTGCCGAACGCCATTTCAAACTGGATTTTAAGTGATATCAATTGTAAATACTTTAAAGTGGCGATACGACAATTGGTGGACAAGCAACCAAAACTCAATAGGTTTTATGGAAGCAACACTGAAAACATTCATGAGTTAAATAACAGTACTAATATTTGGTAATACGTTATAAGAAAGCTCCATGCAACCTCGCAAAAGCGCTTGTGACTCGTGCTTTGTACAACCGCGGAGACGTCACGATTATGGGTGCGCATATTCGACATCCACGCAGCCAAGGCAGGAAGCGTCTATGTTCCTACTATAGATTGTGTCTAGTTAAGCAGTTTTCAATATGTGGTCTACGGACCCCCAGCCCCAAGGGTCATCGGAAAGCGCTCACGTGGGTCCGGGCTTCGTAAATAAAAAAAAATGTATTAAAAAACGCTCCTATGTTATCGCAAAATACCTCTTATGCAGAATACATTAGGTGTCCCCGAAAGGCGTCCACGTGGGTCAGAAGGTCCGTGACGACCAAACGTTTAAGAATCCATGGTCTAGTTTAAAGCGGTCGTCCACGCGAAACTTCGACATATCTGTAAAACATTTAATATCTCTTTTGATCTGAATTTATCACAATCGTATTTCTGTACCATCTCTATTCTAATTTATGTCGCCCGAAATCTGACTGAATATGTCTTAAACTTAATATATCTTGAGGGAAAATGAAGGGGGGGGGGACATCTCTTGTGTGCTAGCCTGGGGCTTTTAATGTGCATCACGTAGTAGTGACGCTCGACCGCACGCCGCTACAACGCTCATCCATGTCCAAACGAGCTCGGGGTGGAGATTGAAGCCCGCTAACCGAGCCGATCGGGAAAAAGGGGGACGGGGGTGAGAGACGAAATATGTAATGTCGTTCAAGATCTCGCGGACGGGTTGTACTGTCATCACTTCGCCCTTGAAAGCGAACTCGCCGTTTTACTGCATCAGACAAAGAAAGATGCAAACGTCTTTCCAATTTGTTTCTAAAAGGCTGCCGCCCACGAAAACAAAAACTCCGCACAATCCCGAACATGATCATATAATTGTCAATGGAGCTGGAGCACCTCGCAATATGATTTGCAGACCGCTATCTTAAGGTGGTGATTGGGAGTTTTAGTAGACCGTTCCGGCAATTCCGATAAAAATGCCCGATTCTCCACGGATGTCCTCGCGCATGCATCCTATGACTATTGGGTGTCCGTTTCAAAGGAATCGGAAGGATGTACCAAAGCTTCATAAGAAAGGGCGACGTAGTTTCTATACCCTTTCATCTTAAGTGCAGAGACGCCGCCGACGCTACGAGGTGATGAGCCAATCAGAGAGCGTCAAAACCGCACCATTGTGGTGTTCGTCATTTCTCTGAACGTGATTCATCTTTTCTGAATCAATCATAAACAGAAAAGGCATGGTGACTTGCGCTTTTGAGGCTGCTTGATTGGTCCCATTAGCTCGTAGTTTCGGCTGCGTCTGGACTTAACTTGAAGCAAACTAGAGGAATGCGTTTTCCCGAGTCATTTTTCTACAATGAATAGTGGTCAACTTCTATTCAAAATGATTACCGAGAATCTGTGTTGACGGTAACGCTTTACAAGCAGCGGCGGTACCGTTATCGCATTACTTGTTTTCGGTAACGTGTAACGTGCTCGTTACTTTTTAAAAGCCGTGACGGGTAACGTACTTACGTTGCTGATTTTGAGTAACGGGTAGCAAAGTTACGTTACTCGTTACGTTTTCTTCCCAAAACCTAAAAAGATTCCACTGAATTTTGTTTGTGATTCTAGGCGGCAGGCAATGTGAAATTTTTACATGTTTCGCGTTTTTATTTGCGTTTTTAGTATAGGTAAAGCCGTAAAAGAGTTACAGAAATTATGTTCAGTTTATACATGAACGTAATATTTCTTGAAATATGGCGCTTATGCACACCGGTGACGTCAAAACAATAAAACGTGTTCATTCATAATTAAAAAGTAAGGCAAAATTAACGTGCCTAACATTTTATCGATATCGGTAACGCTTCTTTTCTATTTTGAATTACCGCAGGATGGTAATGTGTTACTTTTATTGGCAAGTAACGAGTAACGCGTTTCGTTACTCTTCGGTAACGCCTACAACACTGCCCAGAATCTGTCATCATGAATCACTTTCTATAAAAACCATACAACGCTCGTATCTAGCGCTCATGTGTTGTGTGTTCAAGCGACAGGCTCAACTGCTGAACATTCCTCATCTACGGAATATTGACGTTGAAAGAATTGTGTACAGCAGCAGATGCTTTAGTTTCAACGTTTCGAGCAGAACCTACTCATTTTTAAGTGTCTCGAAATACAAGTTGCACGATGTTTCGGAGATCGAGAGAGAGGTAAGCAATAATAAATGAGACACAGGTCGACCCGAAAAACAAACTCACACACAGGATGCCATGTATGCAACAACACACAAACCTGCTATAAAAAAATGAAAACGCGGTCATGTCAGTCTCCAGGGAAAGCAAATACACACAGAGAAAGGCGGCATTCCCTTATCCCCACGCCTTCCCTAAAACAGAAATAACAAGTATATAATCAAAACTACGCGGATCACCAGACAAAACCTTAAACATCCTTGGAGTGAACACTGAACAGCGAGCACCGGAGACGAGGAGACGCAGGAAGCCGTAAACCACCATCTCAGTTTCACTGGACACGCCGCGTGGAGCGGCGAGGAGACAAATCGCGCCCTGGTGGAAGCGTTAAGTTCGAGTAAGTTCGGCCCGTTAGTGGACGCTGGCTCAAGGTCATGTAAAAGGAAACCCTAAGAACTAATTTTGAAAAAAAAAAGAAAACGCCTTTTTTAGGTTTTAACTTTTAAGTGAGTGGATTGGGGTTTGCCTGAACCAAAGAATAAACTACAACATCCTGTGGACGCTCTTCTTAAGGCCCGTTCACACTCTTGCGACCGAGTGCGACCGAGTACGACCAAGAGAGACCAGACCGGTTTTTAAGCCTCTTGCGATCTCTTAGGACCAGCTCCGCTGTATAGCACGTCCAGTCCTAAAAACCGGTCTGGTCTCTCTCGGTTGTACTCGGTCGCAAGAGTGTGAACGGCGCTTTAGAGATAGATGTTGGTTCCGGGAGGAGCCAAAGAAATAAATTGCGATGTGTAATATGACTTTGTTTTTACATGTTATATCATTTTTGTTAATTGTGATTATGAATATTAAAAGGATTAACGCAATTTGATTACAAAGACCTTCTGTATGGCCACTTGACAATCCTACACAGATGTTAATTAAGATAATTTATAGAGCATCTGAAGACATCTGTAATACCAATAAAATTATAGAGGATCCTTATAATTGCCTGAATTCTAAAAACGCTCATCCCGGTGTCTTCTGCGTGCTTGTAAAAGTTTACAAGCCAAACAATCCTGGGAGACTCATGATATAAGGCATAGGCACTCCAATCGAAAGGATTTCAAAATTCGTAGACCACGTGATTAAAAATATACCTCCTCTGCTAGAGTATTACCGGAAAGACACCACGCACTTTCTTCACCTTATCGACCACATGAACAGATTTGATTTAGTATCGGAGAAAAGCGTTCTGGTAACTGTCGATGTCAACTTTCTTTACACCAACATCCCTCATAATGAGGGAATATCTGCCGTGGAGGAGTTCCTCTCTCACCACCCTTCGTCTCTTGCAGACAGCGATTGTATCTTGCGCTTATTAGAATTATTCATAGACTGCAAGAACTTTACGTTAAACGACACTCATTACTGGCAAATTCAAGGCTCTGCAATGGTATCAAGGATATCCCAGAAATATGCTAATATAGTTAGGAATAAATTAAAAAAAAAACACCTTAATTTGGTTGTATACAAAGAAGCCGGACATATCTGTTCGTTATATTGACGATATTTTTATAATCTGGAACGACACAAAAATATACTTCTTTCCTTTCTGGATTATCTTAATGGCTATCATCGCAGAATTGAATTTACTTGCAATTACTCCAGGAACACAATGAACGTTCTTCATGTTAGTGTTAAAAATGGTTTAAGACCAGACCTATGCAGGAAGCATACAGACAAGCGCAGATTCTTCGCTATGTAGTCACCACCCAAGATGTCATATAAATATACCTTACGTATATATATATATATATATATATATATATATATATATATATATATACCTTACAGTTAATTTTTCGGCTATATAGAAATAACTATGAAGTCTTGAACTTCAGACAGAATGTAGATTCACTCAAGAACACGCTACTAAAAAAAAAATGTATATATATAGATATACCTTACAGTCAATTCTTCGGCTATATTGAAATAACTATGAAGACTTGAACTTCAGATGGAATGTAGCTTCACTCAAAAACACGCTACTCAAAAGAAAGTGTTTCATATTATTCTAAGTGACGCCACAAGAAAAGCGTCCGCTCTAGAACGTGGAACACACCTTCAGTCTTCGCAACTGCTCTGCTTTAACGAAGGAGGTGCCATTGATTATAAGCCACTACTCGAACAAAATAATCCTAAATTCTATACTGAGGAGGCATTTAATTATCATGCACGCCGACGACAAACTTAAAAAATATATATATATATATATATCCTGATCACCCTTTGACAGTTTCCGCTAGGATTGAAGCCTGGAGAAAATGCTATGTCCATCTCATACAAAAAGTCCGGATTCATCAGGTGGCTGCCGTCGATCCTTGCCGGAGTATTCCATGCCAGCTCCGCCCTTTCGTTTTGACCGCTGATCCTATTTCGAGCTGCGCAACTGCTTTCCTCATTATTAAAAAACAACGCATTTACTGAAAAACTGCTGACGGGATATATATTATTAACAGCATGCTCTACCATGTGCAATATGTAGGGAAACTAAAAATTACATGATGGAGTGATTATGTCAGCACAAGTCGGAGATTGTAAAAAAAATACTCCAGTTGCTAATCACTTGAACTCTGACGTGTACCATAACATCAATACGCATCTAAAAATATCGTCGTGGAAAGCAATTTTAAAAACGATATAACGCGTAAAAATAAGGATGGTATTACATATCGAAACTTAGTTCATTGGCTGCACATGGCATGAAAATCTCAAAGGAAAGCCTCCATAGGTTGTTGTAGTCTTCTTGTTGGTTCAGGCAAACCCTAATCGCATCGCGTAATTCCTTAGAAAAGAAGGCTTTCTTATTTTTTAGGTATACTGCTAACATGACCTTCAGCCAACGCACCATAACTGGCCAAAAGTACTCGAACTTAATGCTTCCACCAGGGCGCGATTCATCTCCACGCCACTACACGCGACGTGTCCATTTACAATAATGTTTGTTTTTGTCTGGCAACCCGCGTAGTCTTAATTATAGACTTATTATTTCTGTTTTTAGGGCGGCCATCGGGATAACCAAAAAGCCGCCTATTACTATATATATTGGTTTCCTTTGCGTGGAGACAGACCTGACCGGATTTCCTTTTTTATAGCATGTTTGTTTTTTATCGCAAACGTGGCACCCCTTTTGTGAGATTGTTTGTGGGGTCGACCTGGGTCCCTTTAATATTATTTTCTTCTCTCACTTTCTCGATCTCCGAAATATCATGCAACTTGAATTTCATTACATTTGTAAAAGAGCAGGCCTCTTCCCGAAGCGTCGAAAGTAAAGCCTCTGTTGCTGCTCACACTTTTTTAAAGTCTGATATTGTTTTGGTGAAGACTTGCTTATTAAACCATTGGATCTACTAAATATACAAAAGAAAATTAAAGTGACACCTCTGTTGTCGTGTCACGCCACTGGACATCAATATTCCTGTTGAAATTAGCGGTGAAATGTACCTTGAATAAATTTAATGGGAAAATTTAACCATAATCCTACTGACAAAATGAATCTGCCTATATATTATTCCTAAAAATATCCCCAAATATATCATGATTTTTAAAACCTGAGACTGTGGCGAGGTTCAAATTGGAAGCTTTCAAGTCGAAGAAAAAGAGGCACAGGAGAAGACATCTCAAACGCAGCTAAATCGTCTCTCTTTTTCTCGCTCTTTATATACCCCTGATAGACACCAACAACTCTTCTTCCGGACGTAGCTACTCCACAAAACACCGATTCGTCTCTTAGATATGTATGGATCAGCCACCGAATGACCTGTTAGAAACGTTCATAGTTATTCTCGATACAATCGAGAATGTATCGATAATGACAGTGGTCATTTCTAAGAAGTCATTCGGCGGTTGATTTATATGTTTAATCGGTGCATTTTGAACGAAGCGGGTGACCGGGAGAGGAGTTATTTGTGTCTATCGGGGGTATATAAAGACCAAGAGAATATAAAATAATTAGCTGCGTTCGAGAAGTTTTATCGTGTGCCTTTTTTCTTCGACTTCACAGTTTCCTATATTTTCTTTAACACAGTCTCCGATTTTAAACATCATAATTAACTATTACCAGCTCGCGCACACACCCACTGTATTTTCATTCCTGACAAGTGTATGGCATTGAATACCCTGACCCAGGTAAGCTAATAAATGAAGAGTGGGAAAATATAACAATTTTATTTTTATGCCTTGTAAATATTTTGGGTGTTGTATTTTTCGCCAACTTGATTTTCAAAATTGTTTTATGATTTATTTATTTTCCCTAACATGGCTCACTGTTGCATGCAAGTTAATAATACGACACAGGTTTTAAGCGGCGACGTGGTTGAATACATTGAGAGCTAAGTAACATGAACTCAGATCTGTAGATCCTAACCATTTGACATTAAAAAGTAGCATGCACCTGAGACAACATGACTTTTTTTCTTCCAGTAAACTGGTGGAAGCCTACAATGATCTTAGCGAGGGGCACGCCATTGACATTGTAAGGCGCTTATGGAACATGAAGATTCGTCATTACGGATTGATGAATTTCTCCGCCCACGATTCTCTCATACAGAACAGAAGTACGGCCGACAACTACGTTCAACTGCTGAAGGTAAACCTTAACCTGACGCATCGGTACTGTGCCTGCTTCTAAAGCGCATCTCTAAAAAGTACATTAAGTTATCGCCCTATACCACCCGTGCATCGAAAATCACCCCGAAGTGGCAACAAATTACATCAAAAGAACCGGAGTCCGATATTGCTACCTTCGGCAGTTGGCGGTGGAAATTCCGGCTAAAGTACGACGACCGCAAGTGCCGCTGTCGTCGCGGAGTACCAAGTCGTGACAGCTGCAGTTTCGATGAATTGTAGTATTGAAGAGCGTATCAGAACAGAACAGGCGTCTACCCTATCTACCTGCGCTGCTGTGCCACCTTCAGTATTGCGACCGGGGACTACATGGTACTTCTGGGACGTCATTAGGCGGAAATAGAGGAACAATGTTTTAGGACACGGTAAACACACTAGAGGGAGACGCGTTCCAAGCCAAATAGTTTCGGTACGCTACCTTGAACTCGCCTTCGACTGGTGTGTTCACCACCTTATCCAACTCCCACATCAAAAGTGGTCCAAGAGTGGCAACCAATAATTTCCCAGAATCCTGCGTGTTGTCAGAAGCCCCGATCCTGGCGGCTGGTGCCGCAAGTCTCGCGCAAAATGTACTTAAGAACTCAGTCTTGGCTGCTCAAGTTTCCATGAACTTCCGAGCTAGAGAAGCGGCCTACAGCATAAAAGGCTTCTCCCACCATTAACAAGGCCAGTATTGCGTCCGGCAGCAATACACTTCGATGACGTAATGGCGCGGAAATCGAGTAACCACTTTTTAGGAAGACTACTACGCCGTTTATAGACGCGCTCTAGGCCCCATAGTTTGTGGTAGTTATCAAAACTTATCTCGTCCCTAGGGCTCCCATAAGATAACCAGACTCAACTGTAGTCTGTTGCAGGTTAAGAAAAAAAAACATGAAAAGCATGAAAAGTCTAATATACACTTCCGCTCGTCTGCCATTTTTCAGATTCAGCAATTACATTATGCAAGAGTGGTCCTAGCCAGGAGGGATAACTAAAACACTGAAAAAATTATCCTGGTCTCTGTGCTACATTTTATTATGTTGCCAGGTATTCGGAACTATATTTGAATAACCAAGATGTCTATAACTGCAGCAAGCTTGTACACTATAACAGACAAAAGACTATATAAATTTATATTTATGAGCTCTCGTAGCTCCTGGTGTCTATCCCTCTAGTGCTTGTTTTATTTTCTGAGCATAACGATTGAGTTTTTATGACGTATTTTATCTCTCTTTCTCACTCTGTTATTTTTTGTATATAGAGATTGAAAACTCTTCAGAATATCAACAGAGCTGGCGACCCTGACAAACCCGCATATACTATCCTTGGAATTGGTATCTACTCTCACGCTGGGGCACAGCATACGACTATATGGAAGATATTCTTGGGTGGGTGGTCATATGGTAACTCATAAATAACCGTGTATTTGTACGAAGACACCCCTCGCAAATTTGTGTTGATATGACGCTAATAAAAGCTAACATTTCTTTAATTTTTTTTATTGTTCTTGAGCATACAAAGTGCTTCGGCTAAATTTTGACAAGCCTTTAAAACAGTGGGTGCACTGTACTTGCCTTGAACCAGAGCACTATTGCCTACAGTCCTGTTGAGCAAGTCACAATATGCGAATCCTTCAACAAAAACGTCGAATAGTGTAATGAGAAACATCTTATTATGTAGTTTTCATCAAGGTAGCCTTCGTGTGCCCAAGTTGTCAGAGCGTGAAATGAAGCGCTCGAAAATGTAAATAGGAAAGCCCACGTGACTAAGAACAATATACTCAGCTTGACGTCAGGTCCGACCGCAAGTGACTCTGCAATCCAATAGAGAATATTAAGCACCGCTTAAAGTGCATCGTCACGGCCCTCGTCTGTGTGGGTTTGCTATGGTCAGCGTAACCAATCACGCAAGTGATGAGTGACATGACGATGCAAGTTTGGCTCTGCTTGATTGACCCCACTGGATCATAGTGTCGGCTAATGGGGGACATGCATAAGGTATGAAGCCACATTCTGGAAAACAAAATAGCGGCGAAACAAAACTACACTTTTGTAGCCTATCTTATCAGGTACCTAGTGTTAATCTTTCAAGAGTGGCAACGCGCATGAAAAGAAAATATTTGAACATGTTTTTATTGAGTAAATGTCCTAAATATGCACCTTATGCCAGTGGTCATACGTTTAGATTGTCACAAGAGAAAAATGCTGTGTCAGTCTTGCAGGTAAACCTTTGAACCGTCCAATGCAGAAGAATTGATATGATTTCATAGTCATTGTCAGGGTGTAATGCTAAAATAAAAAAGCGCTTTTCAGATGTGTATGATTTGCCATAAAAGGCAGCAATTTATAACGTTTTCACATGATCGCATTATTCTGGTTCATTGCACACCTAGTTATGAAAGAAATATTCCTTAGAAGTTTTATAAAAAATAGTTTTTCGGAAAACCTTTACGTACTAGTTTTGGTAAAAAAAAAGCTGCGCGTAAAAAGTAATACAAATGTTGGTTAAAAAAAAGAAACTGATGCGAATTAATTTTAACTCACATAAAGATATCTCCCGGAGAGCCACAATTTACCAAATTTGCCGCTCGTTTCCACTTAAGTCTTGCTTTTCTCTGCCTTTGTTCACGTGATAGTTCGCTTTTTTTTCCTGTGTCTTCTGCGGCATTAGTAGACTGACCGAAAAGTATCACAATACTGCGTTGGTTGCCTTTTGTGCAAGCTATCATTGTGTACAGACTAGGTTCGAGTCCAATGTGCTCCAGGATATCCAGCTTGATTCTGTTAGCACAGTTGACGTGATAAACGGCGTCAAACAGGACGAGCGGGAGTGTTGGTAGACTCACATGAACACCTTACGGATCCCTTTGCCTGATCGCATCGTTGTACTTGAAACACTCGTCGGTATTTCAAGTTTTCTTACGCAAGAATTGATTCGGGTGCTTCCCTAAACACAGGTATTGAAGACAACCTTCGCCATTTTGATAACAATATAGGGAAGTCCTCCCTTATTCTTGTAATTTCTTGATCTGTGAATTAAGCTTGTTTGAAAATAATTCAACTATTTGGCCCGGTGGAGCAGAGACCCGGCCTTCGATGGTCGTTCTCATCTAGCTCATCATATGCAGAGGCACATGCTGAGCTTGAGTGACCTGCCACACTCTTGAAATGTATTTTTTTATCTCTCATAGCAATGCCAGAGTAGTTTAAAAAAAGGATAATGAGCGCATCAGTAAATTTTACTTTGCAATCCCTTCAAGTTAAAAAAAGATAAACTGACTGTAAATGTAGATAAATATTTATGAAACATCTCAGGTGAAAAAAAAATCACAGGAGAAATATGACTTTTGCTGCAAAATGTATTAAATGTATCAATATGTTTTAACCCTTAACATTTAGTTTCGGTTTTGGAGGGTACGCAGGGTAGCAAGAAAAGGCAGAAACATGCATTTTCTTGCTGGATTAACAAATGCATGACTATGCCGATAAAACAAACATTCTATTCCGTTAGCGGTTAGTCATGTGTTTCTTTATATCGTGCGCTTTCTATAGGGGGAAAATAAGTAATTATGAACAAAGGCTATTTGAATGTGCAAGACACAGTGGAATGTTTTTCAACACGCTCTAAAATATTGTATTGAAGAGCTTAGGCACACACATATTGTTTGAAAACCTAACTAATAAATTTGCGTTCTTTAGCTAATTTGGCACATCTCAAAACATATATCTTGCTGAATAGGACTGTGAACAATACTGCTTTGGTTCGATACAGTTAAGATGTTTCTTCTTTAACATGTCATTTCGCCAGGACCCGGAAACGAAGGAAGCCGATGGTCGCTGATATTCGCAAATCGAAATAAGGTGGAGACAACTTCGCATAGAGAAGATAGAACGTCTATTTACAAGGCCGTCACGTTTGGAACTCGGCCGCCCTAATGTCCCATGGCTCGAGACCGCCACCAGCCACCTCGTTCCCTTTTTCCTCCTGTTTCTCGCACAATATCCCACTAGCACAGTCAGTCACTCATACACTGGGGCAAACGAGCAAAGTAAAACACGTAAACAAAGGAAAACAAAAGTGGGTCGCTCTCTTGCATCTATTCACGGCGACAGCGGGAAAATTCTTACACCTCCCCACTGAGTTTATTTTGCAGACTTAAATGGCAGAAGCTAATATAAAATAGCCAAACGTAAAACATATACACGCTACCGTTACGCAAACGCATACGCACACTCAAATAAAGGTCGTGACTATGTAGAATTATGCTCTAAGCTTAAGACAGAGACAAGACAGGTCCGTCTCCTGGATTATTCAAAACGATTCTTTTGATTTTTTATTCTTCTAGTGGCCGCGCGAATCTCGTACAATGGCGGCGCCGATCCCAATCGTCTTTATATTACACCGTGGAAACGGTTTGGACAAGCGCTGCACGAGACCGTTACAGAAGCCCCTCCAGTTTTTTGGCTTCAGGGTTGTGTAGCAAGAAGGCGATAAGTGAACGTTCAGAAACCCGGAACGGTAAATGTTACAGTCCGGTATTTGCGTTGGCGTGGTGGTACGGTTCTGGTGTGCGGTGTGGATGAGAGGATTGTTGACGATGCGGAAGCTTAGTCGAGGATGGCGGGTTTGAACTGTCGATAGTGATGAGTTTTTGTTTGCTTTTGACTTTTAAAGTCATCATTTTCAAGGTCCGTGCCAGAACCCTATATAAGCCATCGTATGCCGGTGTCGGAGTCTTCTTGACTAAATCGCAGCGTATTAAGGGATGTGTAAAGGTCTTGAGTTCTTTTGAAATGAAAACGTTGCGGCGTTCAGGTTTTTTGAAGCTGTTGGGTGCAGCTGTTTGAAAGATTCTCGCAATCGGTGAATGTAGTCGCACGGTAACTGGGTGGTTTCTTCGTTCAGGGAAGTGAAAAACACTCTAGATAGCCGTGGTGCTGTACCGAGCGCTAGTTCAGCTGACATGCACTGTGAATTTGTTTGAAGGCAAATTTGATACCGAAAAGCACAAGAGGCAGATGCTGAATAAGCCAGTGATTACGGTCGTCTTGTGCGATTAGGGAGGCTTTCAACTATCACTGACAGACGATCCACTATCCCGTTGGCTGAAGGGTGTAGGATGTTGTTGGTATGTGTCGTGCTCTGAGGCGCTGAACCATCGCCGTGAACTGCGCACACTCAACAACTGTCGCCCTCGATTGATGGTGATGGTAGATTGGCAAACGTTTCGGGAAATCTAATTCATGACAAAGTTTTCTGCTACCGTCTCGGCTGTGATATTAGGAATCGGAATGGCCTCTGGCCACCTTGCGTACCTTTCCACGCAGGTGAGGAGATAGGTTCATCCTAGGCATGACGGCAAGGGTCAAACCAGATCTAGATGAATGTGATCGAAGAGGGCCTTGGGGAGTGGAAAGCGTACTAGAGGAGCTTTATTGTGCCTCGCAATCTTAGCTCGTTGGCACCGTAGGCTGCTCCTGGCCCAATGACGCACGTCAGTATTCATACGTAACGAGTTGTAACGAGCGTTGTATTGCGGATCCCGGGATGGCGGAGGTTGTGCAATTTGTTAAAAATGGTCCCCGGAACGAATGACGGACGAAGAGACGTGTGTTTTCTGTGAACACACCGCAGATGATGGTAGCTGAGCCCAGAGGTGAGGGCAGGTCTTTGAATTGCAACGTCGACTTTTTTGGCGCTCCGCCAACAGGTCGGGGTTCTCGCGCTGTGCAACCGCCATTAGCGTGAAAGTCGAGTGTTGCAGGTAGGTGTGTCAGTGCCGCCACACGTGTCAAGGCGTCAGAAGCGGAATTGTCGGCTCTTTAAACATGTCGGAAATTCATTGTAAATTGCGGTATGAATACCAACTGACGGATTTCCCAGGCGGAATATTTCGTGTGGTTCACTCCAAACGCGAAAGTGAAAGGTTTATGGTCTGTCAGTATGGGTAATGTGTTTTCTGCCGAAATGCGCCGGAAGTGTTTAAGGCTAAGGAAAATGAGCGACGATTCTCGTCTGAAGATACTGTACCTTGTCTCTGCTGGTTTCATCGTCTGGGAAAAAACGCAACAGTGTGCAATTCTTCTTTGATGTAGTGTTGTATGATGGTTCCGGCAGCAACGGTTAAAGCGTCTGTCATCAGACGAAGGGGGCATCGGCGTCTGGGTGAACGAGGACAGTGGCGTAAACCAGGGCTTTCTTCGCGAAGGAGAAACAGGCATCGCTGCGCACGAACATTAGACCGCTGAGTTCAGGCCCGTCTTTGTGCGGACAAAAGCGGTGAGAGGTAGTAATATACGGGCCCAATTGGGAATGAAGCGTCGGTGTAAATATAAAAGCCGAAGGTATTCCTGCAGCCTATGCAATAAGGTTGGCTGAGGGAAATCTCGTACCGCTTCTACATTGTCGTTTAAAGGCGTGATGCCCCCTGATGCAACGTGATGCCCAAGGAAGGGGATGGCCGGGACGCCGAACACGCACTTCAATACGTTGACAACGAGGCCGAAGGATCGGAGGCACTGGAAGATTAGCCGGAGCTGTGGCTTGTGTTTCTCCGTGGACGAGCTGGCGACTAGTAGGTCGTCGAGGTATGCGAAAACGAAGTCCCGATCTTGAGTCACTTCACTGATGAAGCGGTGAAATGTTTAAGCGGCATTTCGCAACCCAGACGCATGCGTACGTATTGGAATAGTCAAAATGGTGTAGTAATCGCCCTTCTGGCGATATCAGATGGTTCGACGGGTATCTGGTGATACGCCTTAACTAAGTCGATTATTTTGAAGATGGTTTTGCCGGCCAAGTTGGTTGTAAAGTCCTCGATATGGGGAAGGGGATACGTATCCGGGACGGCGTGGGCGTTCAGCGCGCAGTGGCCACCACAGGGTCGCCAGTCTCAATTCGGTCTTTCCCAACCTTGGTGGTCCAGGTTGTTACTGTCGGTCTTTCCACATCGGTCGTCACCTTGTCGGTTTCCCGGATGGAGTCCTCCTCCACAGTGACCTTCCGGGCTTCTACTCTCTTCTTGTGAATTATATGTTCTTTGTCTGGTGTCTTCCTCCAGGAACATTCCCGAAAAAAAGTGCCGAAATCTCTTATAGGTAAAACACCTCACTCATGAATTGTTAGGTATGGTGCCCTGCCTTGGGTTATTCCGTTCCTCCTCGAGATGAGCGGTGTTTTCAAGAAAGGGTCTCCTGTACTCAACTCGCGACAGTCCAAGCTCTGACAAGTCCTGCTCTTTGACCGTACCATACCCACATGTCTCACCCACGGGCAGCTTATTCAAAAGCTCACACCGTTCTTTTCGGAAAATAGGGTCGCACAAGACATCCTCTGAGCTGCTCAGGGACATTATAGATCTCGGAGACATTCACCACGGAGTCAAACCAGCTCTGTGGTAACATGCCGACGACGGCATGGGTGCCGATATTCCTTTCATAAAAAAAAGCTTGCAACTTCTCCCAGGTAGAACCCCGCATCGACTTTACTGGCTCGAATTAGGTTCCCTGAGTGTAGATGGCCTAGCTCTAGCTTCAGACGCGCTAGTCATTCTTTCTTTTTCAACAGTTGGATCTCCTTATCGATTGAGCTGATTGATCAGACTCCCACGTCCATGTCCCCTTCTGAGAGCGAGACTGCCACTAATCCATTCGGAAGTGACGATTCACCTCCCCCGCCGACATTCCCATTCTGAGCCCTGTCTTGATCTAACGTTGGAATCCGGCGTACGCCGCTCTACGTGGTTTGTATTTATGGCGCACGCACGTCAAAGGCATCACCTTACTGTCAAAAGTCAACGAGTCCCGCTGGATAACCGACGTAGATCCCTAAGCAGGATATTCCGGGGCGACAGTGATATTCGAGCTGTGGAGTTATGTACTGCTCGCTGTTTTGGGAGGGAACCAAACCCGAGGTAGCCACGCGCCACCGTGCAGGAACTCGGCGGTCCAGTCTTCATCGTCGAAGTCTCCACCGACAGCGTTGAGTCAAGTTGCTGTCCGCCGATTGGTCGAGAGAATCACGCCGCCAGGTCCGCTGACGCTATCCTGTCGACTGCGCCAGTGAAGATGGTTCTTTTTGAACTTTTGATTGCGCCGGGAACCGGAGTCGGCGGCAAATCGAAATAAGGTTGACAGGACTCCGCAGTCAGAAAATATGAAAAACGTCGCTTTATAAGTCAGTCACGTTAAGAATTCGTCCGCCCTAGTTCCCCTTGGCTAGTACCCGCCACCAGCCTCCTTCTTTCCTTTTTCCTCCAGTCTCTAGCACTATCCCGAACAAGCGCCGTCAGTTCACTCGTACATTAGGGCATACAAGCAAGAAAAAACACGTAAACAAAACAAAAGGAAAACGAAAGTGGGTCCCTCCTGCGTCCACTTACAGCGACAGCGGGATCAATTTTCGCACATACAAATAGCGTACATTCGTTTTTCTAAGTCTCTGCACAGATTAGCTTAAATACTGTAGAAATAACCGTTCTTATGATTATGCGCGTTGCCTTTCTTCCATTAGCGCTGCGCCGATTGATGGCGTGATACTGCGGACACACCTATGGCGACTTTATAAGGGGGACTGCAGGATCACCGGCCCCACCGTGTACAAGTTTCACGCTCATAGATATCAAGCGTCAATAGTAAGTACAATGGACACTTACGCCGAGATAAACTTCATGAACGGGGGTAAGAGAGCGTGCGACGAAGTCATAGCGCCGTGCTCCGATTGGAAGGATTACTGGGGAGAGGCAAAGGCTATCTGGCTTTGCCTCTATCCCCTGTCTCCCTCTAATCAGAGCTAACAACAGCTTCGTCCGCTGTGAAAGGAGAGAGACAGTGGGTATAAACCTTTCCGGCGGAAGTCTCGAAAGAAACGATTCACAGCGCGGGTTCCTGATTTTGAGAGTGTACGTCAGTGGTGCCCGACTTCTCTGGGCGGTGGGTTTTTCCTCAATGGGCTGTGGCAGCCTGCGTAGGCCCGATTCCGTGCAGTGGTGGCGTCTAAACTCCCACGTCTTTTATTTGTATTTTGTGTATTATGGTGAATAAAATTCTCGGGGTTTTTAAAAAAGCATTGTACTATTTTTGTGAAGAAAAGCAAGCAAATCGAAGCTGTTGTTTTTGAGTCTGTGCGCGACACAACAAATGGAATTGGAAATTATGTTATGTTAATCTTGTACTGCGCCACACATTCGGCTGTGTCATTCTGCAAATATCTAAAATGTAGAAAATATTTAACAACATAGGATACCGAAGTGCATTGGCATTTCCTGCTGAAAACATGAAATTCAACAAGTCTCAGCAATCCAACAACATATCATACGTACCCCACTTTGCAGCGTTATCCGTACTGGAGTTAGTTTAGAATGATCTCAAGGAACACAGCATATCCCAGATGCAGTGTCGACGAGTCACCTTACGACGATCGGACGAAATCCGGCTTGTCTTTCGGCACGTTCTGAATACGGCTGCTTTTTTGCACAACACCAAAGCGAATGAGCGAACGTGTCTATTTCATTCCCATAACCCGGACACTATCAGCTACTTTTAGCGAAGTTCGGGAATATAGCCGGGAAGAATTTTCGAAGATTATTTCGACGGAACTAATCCTCGAAGGACGTAGAAGAGCCCACACCACGGGCTGCTTGACGTTCTCTCTTTTCCTTTGCTTCCTGCGAAGGCCGAGCAGGCTACGGTCCATGTATTCCCTGGTTATCACTGTGCAAGATAACACAGAAAGGGTAAGCATCTTGAACAGGCAAACAAGGTAAAATATTTCAAAAAATCCGGTGAACTTCGAATGCACAATGCAGGTGGGAAGTCGCGCTGACCGGGTTTCCACAGCTCAGGCGGGTAACAAAACTTTCTGGCTGATAGGGGTCGCCCGAGTCGCAAAATGGCGGATGCTGGAGACCTACGTTTGCAAAGGTCTATAGACCTTTATCGTGTACTCTCGTCCTCAGCCGCCGAAGAGACGTATCCGGTATGCGCGACAAAAATTATACAACTTTTCAGCCTGCAAATATAAACAAATAGAAAGAAGGCAAAACGACAAGGTGTGGCGGTTATGCTTATATCCTAAATGTCTTCTGTTGGCATGGTGACAGAAAAGCAATGTTTTTGCCAATACTAGATGTGACGATATTTCAAGATGACGGCGCCCTTGTGAAAAAAGTCTATACGCAAAACCACGACCGGCTTTATTAGGGGCGACCAGGTCACCCGATGCAGCGCGAGCGCGCCGTATTTGCTTTTGCTTGTTTAGTACTTTCTCTAGTTCGCTGAACCGCCACTGCGTTTTTTGGCTCTGTAGCTCACCACACTAGCAGACGCTCTCGCGTGTGTATCTGTGTGTGCCCGCTCCACGACCGGCGACATTTTGAGGATAATCGGCTGTATTTTAAGGACTTTTCTCATCGTTATTGCGATTGTACGTTCGGTAAAGAGCTACAAGCTGATCTATATCGCATTCTTCTCTAGTCAAACGATAACAAACTTTCCCTAAACTAAACCAAATGCGCTATCACGCACATCACTGCCTCGCGCCAACCTTCGACCCTCCAACACCTTTCCTGAACCGAGTGGAGATCCCAAGAACAACGCATATCCACCTCCTAGATGTCATCATCGACCAGCATTTCAATTTCTATCGCTTTGTCCCAAACGCCGTGTCCGGGCAAAGGTTACTCATTCGCTTCGTCATTCGGTCCACAAGAAGAACCAGTTCCGATGTTCCCAGATTGCTCTTCACAACTCTGGTGTTGCCCATCCTGCAGTTTTGCTGCTCGGTGTGGGATTCGGCAACCAAGCAACTTGTTGCCTCCCTCGAGTCGGTGCAACGTCGCGCTTCCTACCTTATTATGAGGCGTCAACTTGGCCTCCGAACACCATCCTATTGAGCACTGCACCTCATCCGTTCAGTCGGCAGGGAAACGCTTCAACATCGACGTCAAGTAGCGACCACGAGGCTCCTTGCCACTTTTCTGCTACCGAACTCCTCGCTTCCTTTTGCCTCCTCGCTGCGAAGTACTTGCACTGGTGGACTGCAGCCCCTTTTAACCCGTACGTTTCGTCACTAGAACTCCTTCGCACCACGTGCAGTGCAACTTTAAAGGTCCCCCTTCTCCCGCGAGTCATCAGTTCACTACCAATCAACAGTGTCTCACTTCAAACTTACACCAAGGCGTCACGGCTCACCTGCGGAGCATCTAACTCGATTTTTTATTCCGATCACGGAGTGGGCTCTAGCAGGCGAACTGGATGCACCATCCTCGTACACCCTACTGAAGCTTAGCTCACAATACTAACTATTCTGCTCGAGAAAACTATAATATAGTGACTCATTTTAACTTATTCTAATAACACTATGGGCTAGCATTAGCGTCTGCCTATTAAATGCGACAGAAAGCATCTGAAACCAACGTTATTTCCACACGTTCCCATTGCCTTCCATAGCGGCCGCCGCGCTTTTGGTGTTGAGCTAGGGCGGCGCCTCGCAGAACCCTCGATCCCTTCAAGCCATTCACGTGATATTTCTTGTCCCGCGCAGTCCCATAAAAAACGCGGAATGACCTGGTCGCCCCTATAAAGCCGGTAGTGGGCAAAGCCATATTGCCACACACGTCGCCGAGCGAGCGAGCGAGTGCTTAGCCGAATTTTTACGGTGCTTGACTGTCGCTCGGAGGATCTAGGTTAGAGTCCAGTCAGCGCCATGTTCTCTTGTTTATTCTTTAAACTTGGCGTTTGCGTAATTTCGAGAACATTGTCCTCTGATTGTGTTGCGAATGTTCTACGCGTCGAAAGCAGGGTTGGGCAGAAATACTGTAAAATGTATTTGGAAATACAAATACTGGGATACATTAAAATAGTGACTTAAATACTGATACTTAAATATATCTGTAAAAGTGTATCGCGATACGTATCGGAAATACATTTCAAAAGAGGCAAAAAGTATTTGGAAATACAAATACAGGAATACATTTTAGGGAGGGCAGAAACACAAATACAGAAATACTGATACTGCGATACATTTTCCAAATTTGTTTGAGACGCCGAATGAGATGAAGCTTGAATCTTGAAGTGGAAGTTTTTGATCCTGAAATTACTTTCCCGTAGGTTTGGCACATTGCCTTGAGGGTGGTGATTTCGGACGACGAGCAGTCTTCAATGGGCTCAAAAAAACGTTCCATCAAGGACTTACCGCGGTCCCTTTCCTGACATCCTGTCTGTCTGACGAGGGATGCGAAAGACATCGACCTCTAAATAAAATTCTGTCATCCTAAATCCCATCATAACGTCACCACGCCTCTGTCCAATAAGAACGCCCCGGTCAACATTTATCACATGACATCACGGTGGAATGAACTGGTATTCTTTTATCTGTAACTGTGGCTTTGAGCATGAAACTTTACCACGCTGCTATATGAAAGGACAATACATACATTCGTTGTAGGTTACCTCGTTGAAGATCGTGCAGGCAGTGTCATTTGGAATATTTGAGAATAGTGGACCACACGAAGCATCCTGGGAACACGTCTTATCTTCTGTTACGGTTCAAAAAAACGATACGGTGGCATCCCTGTTGTGAAGGTCCTTTCTGCTGACCCTCCGCCACCGACGCTTCGATTGCAGTCCAAGTTTTGTCTTGCATACTCCAAATAGAGACCTCCTGGATTGCGACCTGATATTGCTGGCGCTGGCGCGAGCTCTCCGAGAAACACCGCGCTCGTGACGAGTCACAGGTGTACGAAGTCTGGGTCAGCACAGCGCGGCCACGTCTGACCTTCCTGGGTTTCGGATCATCAGAGCAGCGGGTCACTTTCCCGTCGGCTGATGACGTACCCTTGAGCCGTGCAATATTACGGGCGCAGCCGCAGACGCATTCGGATATGTGTTGAACTTCACTGCGGGAGTCATCCTATTTCAAGTCAACTACCGCCAGGCTCGTGCTGCAACGGACTGTGACTCAGCTTCGCCGGCTGGGTGTGCTGTGTACGCTAAGGCAAGAGAGACGCTTAGCAGCGGGCTTTGGATGCCAGCAAACAACCACTTAAGAAGCCCCTACCTAAGGACCTGCGGCACAAGATGCTCTGACTCCACTCCTGGCACGCCACCTGGTTCGAGTTCCCGACTACGCAACACTTCTCAGAAGAGAGAGAGGACGCATAGAAAAATAGTTTGGAAAATCGGAAGGAACCTTGGTCAGCATGGTAACAATGCCCCAGCATCTCCTTGACCCTAGTGTCCTCAGAAGTAAAAAAAAAGCGTTTGGATTTGTATTTTTTGTTTGTGTGTGTGTGTGGGGGGGGGGGGAGTATTTCTCAAGAAATGTAACGAAATACGTTTCACCCTGATTGTATCGCGATACAACGGAGCATTCAAAATGTATTTCGATATAGAAATACAAATACTGGTGAAAAAAATGTATCGCGTTACAGAAATACAGATACGAAATGTATTTCTGAAATACTATCGCGATACATTTGTATCGCGATACTGCCCAACCCTGGTCGAAAGTTCTACGGCGAATGTTTCAGAAATCTACTCGGGAACAAAAAGTGCTTCACGTGGCAAGCCGAAGTCAGTTTCGCTCTTGCGCTCAATCGTGCTACTCCGCCGACCTTCGACGCCTGCGAGCGACACTACCTCTCTCTCTACTGCGCTAACTGTCTGCCTGCGAGTCATTCGTGACATTTTGGTATAGGTGCGGGGTACAACCTATGCAGCGTAAACCTCCGAGGCCTCGCAGTATAAGCCGAATTCCCTGCTCAAGAGGACCATCCGGATGACCGGATTAATAGGTGCCGGGGTTACTAAAGGTAACGCTACGCAAGTTTCAAGCGAGCACGCGCAAGCAAGCCGATATGGATGGCATCGAGAAAGTGCTTGAGGCCAAGCAACAAAAATAAACTTCCTACCATTCTAACACTTTCAGTCGGGATACGCGTTTTTGGCCAATCTCACACCAAGACCTTGAGGCTCCGCAAAATCATCTCAATTAGGGATGTCAAACGGCTGCGCTCCTCCGAAAACCCGTATCAACGTGCTTTGCAATTTTGAGTTTTTACATCATGTTGTCAACGGGGGGCTTTTGATTCATTACTAATTTTCAGCACTTTTTACTTTCATGCTTGTTCCTGGTGCAGTCGCTCTCACTGCCATTTTTATCCGGTTGTTTTGTTTAATACGTCGCCAATTGCAAGAATGCAATTGGAATATGACATGTTTAACCATTCGGTGAATGATGCATTTTTTGACATAAGCACTTTTCGACGAACAATCGAACCAGTAGTGTGCAAGCGACTATGATTGTGCTTTTCTTTTGTTTTCAACGTCCACTGTATTATTATTCCTAAGACAGTGCACGGAGTTTTAAGCATTGGTGATGTTTGTGGATGCATCAAACTAAATAGTATTATTATAGCACCAATTCACAGCGATTAAATTTTAATATGCTGTTGCAGGTAGATACATTGGATTTCGTACAAAGTCGGCGAACCGTATTTAGAGGAATGTCGCTCATGGTTTCCTTTACAATGAGTGTGTTTTATGGCAAGCCACGACGGGGTACGTCAGAAGCGCACTTTGAAGTGGGAAAGGAGTGCACATATCTGCGACCGATCAGCATGTCTCTTGTAAGTATGCTCTTTAAGAAAAGAATATCTTTCCATACCCCAGGCTTAACCAGTTGTGGGGAGTGCCGTAATAATAACTGGCTGTTGAAGTTGACATAGTACGTAATATTAGGGGCGAAGCTCCTTAGGGTCTAGCCTTGTCCATCCGGCGTCCGTGCTCACATCGATCGTGCTCGTGCTCGTGCTCGTGATCGTGTTCGTGAGCACCGTGCTCACGAGCACGATGCTCACGTGCTTGTGTATGGCAAGAAATACTAAAAATAAAATATTATGAAAAGAAAAAGAAAAATTATTGCGTAGTGGACAGGATTCGAACCTGTGCGGGGAGACCCCAATGGATTTCTAGTCCATCGCCTTAACCACTCGGCCACGACTGCGGGGCGATTACGGTTCTCTGAGATGTGGTAGTAACTCAAGAGCTGGGGATGTCATGGATGAAACGTTGCATGTAGCCGCTCAACGTCTATACAGGACAGGGCGCTGCGGTCAAATGCGTATATAATCGCGTTAAACTTTGCATGCATTGGCTCAACTTTTATAGACGAGAGGGCGCTGCGGTCAAATGCTAAAATGCGTATATAACCACGTTCCATACAACACATTCTATTTCTGACATGGATGAAAACGAACGAAAAGCTCGGCATGCTGCGACTCAGCGTCTACGCAAACAAGCACCACCAGAGCTTCGCCCCAGTCAACATCATTCACCATGTGGAGATGCGGTCAAATTTTTTTTGTAAATGTATATGCTAATGTTTGAACAATTCAATTTAATGAGGTTTCGACGTGTGTTTGAATTTACAATCGGGGAATGGGAAATGCAGAGGCAACACGTTCTAGATAAGAACTTAGTGTTGAAATATTGTTTGTGTGACTCAACGCAGCAGTCGTGTTCAATATGGCTTATAAGGAACACGACTGCTACGTCAGGCTACGGCTAGGACTCGTGTTCTCACCGATTGAACACGAGTTCTAACAGAACGCTGACTCATCACTCCGAACGGATCTGTGCCCCCGGTTGGCCTTCGTTAAAGGGACGCTGAAAGGGTGTTTATGCTCGCCAAGGATTTTATTTGTACATTTCATGTGAGAACCCAACTACCCAGAGCATAATTTGAGCCTCGATATTCTTTTTTCTTTTCGCCCGAAAACCACCGAGCAGAACTGGCCGGTTTGAGTCACACTCATTCTCTTCTCCGTGGTCACGTACTGTTTTCTATGGTTTAGACACAACCCCCAAAGATAATCAAAGTTTTGGCCATCAAAGGCACACACTCAATACTATAAATAGGCAAAAATATGATACTCCTTTTGTGGTTATTAAATAGCTGGCAATACGCTGATTGAAAAAAAAATGTTGCATAGCCACGTTATTTCCGGTGACCTTGTCCTCCTCTATATTTATTCTTTCTCCCCAGTCCAGTTTCGGTTATGGTTTTAAGCAGTTGCACTTTTTTACTTTGCTAAATATATACATGCCAATGCAGAAAAATCTTGATTGAGCAGTCTTCTGACACCATATTAAATCGCCTGGCAAAAAATGAAAAAAAATATATTTGGAGGGGTGTTACTGTCCCTTTAATGACGCTGAAAAATTCAGCACTCTACTTCGTTTAAGCTTAAGTCCAGGCGCAGCCGACGATGCGAGTTAATGGGACCAGCCAATTGGATTGAAAAGCGCAAGTCACTGCACCTCTTCAGTTTATGATTGGTTGAGCGATTGACACCATCAGTTCGTAGCATCGGATGCCTGTTGACTTAAGTTGAAGCGAAGTACAAAGGTTTTTTAGGGGCGAAGCTCCTTAGGGTCTAGCCTTGTCCGTCCGTCCGTCCGTCCGTCCGGCGTCCGCGCTCACATAAAAAGAAAAAATGCTTGTGCAGTCGACAGGATTCGAACCTGTGGGGAGACCTCAATGGTTTTCTATACTTCGTTTCACCTTCCGTCCAGACGCAGTGGATGCTACGAGAGAACGGGACCAATCAAGCAGCGTCAAAGTGCAAATCACTAAGCTTGTTCTGTTTATGATTGGTCCAGCGATAGACACAGACAGAAACATTACGAACCATGTGGTGCCCTTTTGACGCTCTCTGATTCGTCTATCTCGTAGCATCGGCGTCTGGACGAAGTAACGTGGCCTACGTGAACTCGAGATGGGAGCTCAGAGCGGGGTTTCTGTCATGGATGAAATGTTGCATGTAGCCGCTCAACGTCTATACAGGAGAGGGCGCTGCGGTCAAATGCGCATATAATCGCGTTAAACTTTGCATGCATTGGCTCAACGCTTATAGACGAGAGGGTGCTGCGGTCAAATGTTCAAATGCGTATAAAACCACGTTCCATACCACACATTCTCTGTCTGCGATGGATGAAAACGAACAAAATCAGTATTGTCAGCACCACCAGAGCTTCGCCCCAATCAACAAATTCAGCACATGGAGATGCGGTCATTTTTTGTAGTACTTTCTTAATGATGTGATTAAGTTTACTAGGGAGTAATCACAGGAGTAAACCAATTATATTTGGAAGTCCCAAAGTACCTTGTAACCGCTATTATTTCTTCCCTCCCTTGCTAATGGCGTCCTTTTTTTGTACAAGTTGCCTACCAAGGAATCCTCGAAACAAGTCTCCAACAGGACGTTAGCCTACTAAAGTTGGTAAATTAAGAATATAAGTTTTTCAGAATTCGAAGATTACTATTCATTCATAGATAGTAAAAAAAAACAATTTACAAATTTGTTTAAAATGTGTTTAGCAAGTCTGAAGTCTTCAAAACAGTAACAGTTGCAATTTCACGTTAAGTCGAAATGTTTTTTTCTTAAAGTAATAAAGTAACCTACTGGAATAATTCTAAGCCAAAAGTAATCGTAATATTGAACGATTCGTTTTTTATTGTGTACACAACCGGATGGAAGTGGCTATAAAATACCCTATTTCTTTATCAAACCGCTCATTTTTGAAACGCAAATTACATCGTTTTCCTCACTGACAATCAAATCGCTTAGGAAGCACTTGGGGGAGATCGCGACCTATCTGAAAGTTTTTCTTGGTGTGACAACGAGTAAAGAATAGCGTCGATTATACATGTCGTTTTCGCTGACTCGTGCCAAGGCTTATAAAAATCCCAGTGCACGCTACGCGCGTCGAACCAACGGAGCATTATCCACAGAAATATTGAGCAAGTCAACATATTTTGTGCGATGTGCCAAAATCGCTAGCTAACACAAGTTAATAAGCTAACCTTTTAAATATTATTTTGTACGGAAACTTCCTAATACAGTAGTCGTAGAGTGAGCTGAGGAACATACCCTCTCTTATGTAAGCATTGGCACTGTGGTGAGAAAAGAGGCTCTTTTCAAGCCAAAGAAAAGGACACGTAAAATTAACGTCTAAAACACCGTTAACTCATTTTTGCTCTTGCTCCCTATATACACACAGTAGTGCAGCCGTCGATCTTATTTGCGAATATTGCACGTCTGAATAAAGTAAAAAAAAAACTCTTCAAATTATGACCTTAATGCAGTTAGACATCTTTCACATCAACTGCATAACCGTCTTTCACAACAAACCAAATAAAGATACGCACTGGCAGGAACACTTGAGTATAGACTACAACCCCAAAACAACCTATAAAAGCTCAAGAGAACATACACGGACACCAGAACAAACGATCCTTTTGATGTGCAATTTTTTCGACTTTAGTGTTTTTTTTATTTCTTTCATTATATTTTCGGATTCTACACGATGTGATTGGCAAGTGCATTAGAATGACAAGAACACCCGCTCTTGATATTTAAGGAATCGTTCAAGGTTGCCTGGCACTCTTTTTTTCCTAAAGATAAAATAAAAAATCGTCAAGCACAAAATTACATGAGCTTTTTAAACTATTCCCCGTGCACCTCCAGACACCGCTGCCAAGTAATATTAACTCCCTGATTCCCTTGGCGTCGAGAGAACTGGACTGCATAACTGCAGTCGGGCGACCGTCTTCGCGTGGTTGATGTATCACCACAGGTCTTACTTACCCATGCTGTTGACACCGTTAACAGAATTTTGTGCGTGACATCGTTTTCTCTTCAAACTGGGCTTCCAATTCTCTCAAAATTTCAGCTGGTTTGACTGTCTTCACCAGAAATTTGATCATGCACAGTTGATTCGAATTTGTAAACACATTGCATGCTACCTAACTCTGCCTGTCACTCCGGGAGCGGGATTATTAAGAAGAATTACGTTAACGTCCTTCACAAGTTTCATCTTGCTATACTTGGTCAACGATTTCTCATGGCCTAAAGTCCCAGTCAGCCTTGAACAACCCTTCTAGTCAAAAGCCTATACTTCGTTTTACTAGACGCAGCCGACGCTAGGAACTTATGATACCCATCAGACAGCGTGAAGAACGCACCATCATGGTGATCGCCATGTTTCTGATCGCTTTTACCATCGCTGAAGTAATATTAAACACAAACGATCCAATGATTCCTGTTTTTGACGAGGCTTGATTGTTTCCAAGGCGCCGTAGCGTCGGCTGGGTGACTTAAAGGGAAGCTGAAACACTTCTGGAACAAAACGAGTCAGAGGTAAATTTTGGCCTATTTTTATCCCGTGAATCTGAATATCACGGTCGTTTTCCCCGATATGAAAATAAACCGTACAAAACGCAAAAAGAAAAAAACACTCCGACCAGTCGTGACGTCATTCTAGGATCTTTGGGCCGCTAAGCCCGTGTCACTCGTGTGGGCATCGCGTTCAATGGCAAGCGTGCTAGATATATTTTTCGCACTGTCACCAGTCGTGACGTCTCTTTCTGACCTGTTTAAAGATAGCAAGAGTGCGCGTGCGTACCTTTGACAGGCGCGGAAGATGCGCAAGAGCAGAGATTCCTAAAACTTCTATTGTAACGTCACGCCCTAAGAAAGAGGGGCTTCTGTGTTACTTTAAAAATTCTTTTTTATGCTACCTCCATGTGCCCAATTTAAAAAATAATCTCTATATTCGTGATCCTGGAGGCCCAATAAAAGCCATTGAAGTATTTATTTGTTGAGTTATGGTGTTTGGAAAGCGTCTCCGACTTGTGTGTTTACCGCCTCCAAAAATTTGGTCCCTCAATTTCCGCGTGATGACGTCATAAAGTGTCATGCTGTCGCCGGTTGCGACCCTGGCGGCGTCCCTACAGTTGTGGTACATTTGGCAGACGTCGGTTCTTCAGGGCCCGTTTGCTCGAAGCACTAACCGGGGCAAAAGTTAGCCGCAGTACTTAGGAGAGAGATTTTGAAATCACGTGACTGGCTCGGTAGGGATGCGGGGAAACATGGCGGTGCCCCGGTGAATGAGCGCCGCTCGCTTTGGAACTGATCTGTCGTTGTAGCTGCAATATCGGGCGCGTTAGTCAGCAACGAATGATGCAGAAGTCTTTCGCTTTGCCTTACCTCACTTAAATCGCAAAGCATGAGCAATGACCTCGCCGCATTTTTAGATAGTATTTCGATTCTGGCCATTCCTAAGCCTAAATGAACGCGATAATTGTCGGCATGGCAACGTCTTTGGAAAGTGGATTGCCTTAACTCAATCGGCCGAGTATTGATGGCACTCAAAAGCAGACTGCGTTGCAATAGACTTTTTCTAAATTACCCAAGCATCGAGGAAACCCCTGGAAGTGTCATTTTACGGTACGCGCGCGCTGGCATCTTCTTATAAAAGATTCGAAGTAAATAATCATAAGGCTTTGACGAATGGGCATGCAAGGCAAAATTTGTTTTAGACTTTTGCTTTAGAACAATTATTACTGCAGACGCCAGCACGTGCAACGCTGTAACTACACTCGTAGCATGCACCTCGGTGCTTGGGAAATTTAGAAAAAGATCTATTGGTGCTCAGTCTGCTTTTGCGTGCCATCAATACCCGGCCGATTGAGTAAAGGCAATCCACTTTCCAAAGACGTTGCCATGCCGACAATTATCGCGTTCGTTTAGGCTTAGGAATGGCCAGAATCGAAAGACTACCTAAAAAATCAGCAGAACCCATCCTTTGGGAATGATTATCTACGTTAATGCGAATAGCATCAAACGGTGCGGAGTTATGCGCGTTCGTCAGGTGGCCGGCACACTCTAGATACGCCAGCCCACTCTTGAGGCGATTCTAAATTTGTTGACACTTTCACAGCCCTGCGCACGATCTCCGCAGCCCAGCACGTGCGTTTGTGTCACTTGGGAAGGCGAGCAAAGCACGCGCCATACGCACAAACACTCAAAATGGTACCGACCAGACTTTCTGGCGTCTCAGCTAGTCTCAACCAACGGTACTCTAAACGGTTGTTTATATCTTTACCATAGGACGCGCTTTACAGCGCTGTCACAGCTACCGGTGCGCGCGCGTTCCATGCACGAGGCTCATTCCGCTCTCGTGAGGCTGAGCACGGCCGCTACATCACCCTCTCCCGAGCGCGGGAGAGGGTGAGCTAGCGGCCGTGCTCAGCCTCACGAGAGCGGAATGAGCCCTCGTGCATGGAACGCGCGCACCGGTAGCTGTGACAGCGCTGTAAGCGCGTCTATGTAAAGATATAAACAACCGTTTAAAGTGCGTTGAATGACTGCCTTCATAGCTCTGTGGTTAGCGCGTCTGCCTGCTGATCAAAGGGTCAACGGTTCGAATCCCAGCCGGCGCCGGTCTTTTATTTTATTTATTTATCGACCCGCGGCGTAAGAGGTTAGATAGCCAGATAGATAGATAGATACATAGACGAAAAGTGCGTGAAGTATCCAAAGAATGCTATTCGCATTAAAATGCGGCGAGGTGTTTGCTTATGCTTTGCGATTTAAGTGAGTTAATGCAAAGCGAAAGCCTCCTGCACCATTCTTTGCTGTCTAACGCGCCCGATATTGCAGCTACGACAACATATTAGTTTCAAAGCGAGCGGCGCTCACTCACTGGGGCACCGCCATGTTTCCCCGCATCCCTAGCGAGCCAGTCACGTGATTTCAAAATTCCTCTCCTACGTACTATGGCTAACTTTAGCCGCGGTTAGCGCTTCGAGCAAAAGGGCCCAGCAGGTCGCTCTCCAATTTTGACAGTTCACGGACGCTTCGGCAGTCCGAAGTGGCGACGCTGTGCGACAACGACACTCATGTTTGCTCGTGCTTTTCGCCAGCTTTTCTATGACCAACCGGGCAGGATCGCGACATGCAACAACAGGACACTTCGACTTCTGCGATGTAAGTTATTGCCACTACGGGAGTACTTTTGTTGTATGGGCAGCATAGGACTCTAAAAACACCGGTCGGAGACGCACTCCAGGCACCATACTTAAGCTGAAACGAAGTATAGAAATTACGCGTCTGGACTTCATTCAACTCCAATGCAGATGTGCCACAGTTTTTCCTACCTCGTGGGAAAGCTTTATCCCGACGAACATTTCATGATGGGCTATAATGTGACTGAAGGACACATCTCCACTTACGACAATGACCAGACCATAATATGGAAGGTAAGCGAAAAACGTATTTTTCACAGTAAACACAGAACTCTGGAAAAGTTATTCTTTAAAAGCTTGGTATTGACCATACGTCTGCTGCCAGTGGATACAACATATAAGGTGATTTGGCCGTTGTAGCAAAAATGAAAATTAATCCATTGTCGCGCGAAAGAAAGCTAACCATTAAAACAAAATTGAGAAAAGACCAAACCAGCTAAATTCGCGGTACGGTAATGAAGCATGATGACTTAATTCCTGGTACAAAGAATATTTAGTGTGTGTTTCCTTATATCATGGGTTATCACTCAGATGGTCAACGTTTGTGTCTTCCTGTAGAAAACGCTAAAGCTGACCCCTTCTCCTTTCTGTTTTGGCTTCTTGTTTTGCTTCCTCTAAATTTGCTGCCTTTTTCGGCTTCGTTACGGGGTCAGTGTCAGCGTTTCCCGAAGAGGGACGTGCGTGGCGTTTCCCAAGTGTCATGCTAATGCCTTCCCTAAGAATTCAACGAGAAATCGTCCTTTAATTGTTTTGCCTCCTGCTTAGACAATCACTAGTACTTGGTTTACACTCCATTTTGTAGCACAAACCAAGGTATTCGCGCAAGTTCAAACTCGCCCCAGGATCCTCACACGCACTGACTTGCGCCCCGTGACGTCGCCTCCCTCTCGCCTTTGTCTTTCGCTACTCTCCTTCCTTCCACGCTGCGCGCTTTTCTTTCCACTGTTTTGCCCACAACCTAACGCCGTCAGCTTTTCCCTATCATGTCGGTACTAATGCTAACGCATTATTAAAATATGTTTACTCGATCGTGATTCAAAGATCAAGCAGTGTTTTGGTAAGAACTTTTAAACCAACTCACAAATGGCGCCAGAAAATGCAGGATCATAATGTTTTCACTGTAAGTGATTTGTTTAGTCGTGCATTGCAAACGTACTATCGGGGAAAAATGAAATGCGAACAGAGGAGCGCGTGGCTTGCCGTACAGGCTGCGCCACCTGGAAGTGAGCCTAGGGGCGAGGGTGCGTGGCCTACTCCAATGTGCTCACGCCCTTCGCTCGGCACTCCCCAAGCTTCGGCAGTGCGCCTCTCAGTGCGCTGAAAGCTGTTACCGCTATCTTTGTCTGCCCAGCGCGTGGGCCGAGCTTCTTCGCACCGCACGCGCTGAGCCAGCAAAGATAGCGGTGATAGCTTTCAGCGCACGCGCGAGGCGCACTGCCGAAGCTTGGGAGCGCCGAGCGAAGGGCGTGAATCACATCGGAGTAGGCCACGCACCCTCGCCCTAGGCTTACTTCCAGGTGGCGCACCCTGATGACGGCAAGCCACGCGCTCCTCTGTTCGACTTCATTTTCCCCACAATAGTTACAAAGACAACAAGCGCCGAAACGACGAACGCTTGGCTTGCTTGATTTGCTCCATTGGATTGTAGCGTCGGCCGAGGACAGACTAAAGGCCGTTTCCACACGCTGTGGAGCGCTAATACAGGGCGGTTCACTTGACGTCAGCTACTTATCGTCTACCATGAGCCGCCGTTTTGACGGTGCGATATAAATCTGGTGAACGCTCCCGTAAGCTCGCGCTTAGCGCATTATCCGCGCTAAGGTTTCTCAATGTCCTTCTGGGTGATGCTACCCTTCGTATACTCTGTTTTATACTTAGCGTGCAGCGCTGCAAAAGCTACTGGCGCGAGCGTGGGGCTTGATCTCGTAGACCATTGGCACGCGTTCTCGCGCAAACAAAACCATAGATGAAGCCACGCACTCGCGCCAGTAGCTTTGACAGCATTGCACGCTAAGTATGAAACAAAGTATAGTACCCGATGCCGACAGCACGCGCTCACGGGTAAAATAGAAAAGAAAAATCGACGAAAATAAAATGTCGCCATAGCGCAGTCAGAGCCCCAAATCCGTGCAGGGACACGCTATTTCACGCGCTTTTGAACAAGAAAGAAAAATAAACGTTTGGGACAAAATGGTCAGATGTCGCCACCCTAAGCAAAGCGCATGAAGGCATCCTAGTCAGCGCTGTGTTTATTGCGCTGAGACGTATGCGTGAACAATAATTGTGATTGAAATGGAGTATAGAACATTATGCCTGGCCAATCGCTGAAGGGTGAAATTGCAGTCAATCCCAATTTCAGCCCGTGTCTTATCTCACTTCATCGTGACACCCGGTTCGCAGCAGACAATGGACATTTCATCGATTTCGTTATCAGACGTCGTACAGTGTTTTCTTGTCGTTATTTTTGTCTTCAAATGACTTTTCGCAAAAGAAACTCCCTTCTTTGCTCGCATTAGTCAATGCGTCTTCTGCGAAGGATATCCCAGCTTGCTTCGTGGGGTCAAATAAGATATCGGTCTCGTTCTTGCGGTAACATTCGACCCAAAGGCCGGTTTGCTAATCAATGCGGCTATCTTTCCGAGCGGTTAACTCACATGCAAGAGGGATCTTCAGGTCACGTGATTGGATTTGTGGAGGCCAAAATCTAAAGGCACTTAGCGTTTCAGCCAAAAGGCTGCCGTGTGTCCGTCCTCCCCTCAAACATTAAGGTCCAATTTTGAACGCAGAAAAGAGTGAAGAGGATTCAAATGTAAGTGAAAGAATCCGCATTCGTTTACTTTAGGAGCCGCATGTAACCTTATTTCTGGGAAAGGCCGTGTTAATCGAGAATCAAAGAAAACAGCTCTTAAGGCTTACTTTTGCTGAGCGGAATCGGCTGGAACGCTGGTACTTTCTCTCCACTGAGCCTTCCACGTGACCACAAAATTTCGTTTGGGTGAGTTAACCGCCAGGAGAGATATCCGCACATACCAAAAGACCAGCCCTGGGAGAGTTTGCTGGTGATGCGGATATCTTTCGACATCTAAAATTCTCCGCAAGAGGGATTTTATTGTCACATGACCGGCCTCATAGGTCAGGGTACCCACAAGAAAAAAATCGCGTCAAATATTCTTTCATACGGTGTCAAAGGCACTATTCTAGGCGTTACCCGAAAAATGTAACGAAAGACGTTACTCGTTACTCGCAAATAAATGTAACGCGTTACCGAACTACGTTATTTCAAAATAAAAGGAACGTGGTAGCGTTACTAATAATAAAGTAACGCACGTTACTTTTGCGTCACTTATCATTAAAATGTTTTACGGTTTTGCCTTACGGGTCTGCATAGCATACCTGTAAATATTCGACGCTGAGACAAAGGGCGTGGACTTTGGGAGTTTCTAGAATCTGCAGTGCTTGTGAAGGGAAAAGGCAGGCAATATTTTTAAGGTATGTTGAATGAGTGCAATAATTCATGCTGACTTGGCACCTAAAAATACAAAAACAAAAATCTAATTGGAATCTTTTTAGGTTTTGAGAAGAGATGTAACGAGAAACTTAACTAAGTTAGCCATTACCTAAAATAAATAACGTGTCTTCCTTTTGCGTCACATTCGCAAGTTCTTTCGTGCAAAAAAGATGCCGATCCAAGCGCCGCGCTCGCACAGAAAGCTTTGACAGCCTGAAAGAGCTGCGGAAGCTACGCCAGCTTTGAGAGAGTAGCGCAAGATAGTTGACGCCGACTAGCGTGATGCGGTTGAAATACCCGCATCACTGGAATACCCGCATCACAGCCAACCGCCCCCAGGGTGGTTTGCTATACTCTGTTCACCCTTATGCTAAGTATTCAGCCAAAGCTGCAGGCACGAGCTAGCACGCGCTCCAGTCCTTGAGACGTGCATTTCTAGTGCGAGTGCTCGTTCCGCGGAAGGACGTTTCAAAGCAGCGCGACCTCGAGTTCTTGTGCATGTGCCTATGGCTGCAGTCTGATCTTAATGGCGAACTCAGTGTGATGCGGTTATTCCATCCGACAGGTATGAGAAATGTTTTGAGGTAACGTGACTAGTGCTAGCTGTAGAGGGGAAAAGTACCTAGCGTCCCAGTCGATTCCACACAGCAGACGTAAGTCTTGCCAATCGTTTTCTTTAATTCTTGCTTTACACGATCTTCGTCAGAAATAACTTTACATGCCGGCCGTAAAGCACACGAATACGATTGATTTCACTTACGTAACATGCCTGGTCACAAAATTTCTGGCGTAAAATTGAATTAAAGTATTGTAAAAAGAGTATACACACTTGAGTTAGTTTGTGATGCATCGAAAATAAAAACAGCAAAAAAAAAACGAAGGACGAGTCAAAGGGACTAGACATTTGCGGTGTCATTCGATGTGGACCTATTTTACTTGATGCCTTATCAAAATATATTGATTGCGGTTCGAGAGGTGATCAAAGGCTTCGGTACCGTAAAGTTTTTAAAATGAATGTGGGATCAATGAGGATGGGTTTCTAGAAATGCCGGAATTCTACTTTAGTTTTATATACGTTGTCCTTAATAAGCTGGGCATACTACTGAATAAAATATTTGCATTGGCGCAAGTTTGCGCACCCGTTCTACGTGAATTCTTTCTTGCAGAATGTTATATATGAATGAACGAAAAGCTGGAAGGAATTAGTAAAATATTTAGGTATGTTGATTAGAACTTGTAATCCGCAAGTCGGCGTTCACAGGAAGTGTTTCGTAAACCGATTGTAGGAGGCCTTGAAGTCCTGCTCAGGGAGATTGCATTTTGCCAAAGAGGATTCCGTAGACGGACGTATGCACATTTTAGACCTTAGGCTATCACTACACGAGTCACATGTATGTTTGTTTTTTTTTAGGGAAAGAATATTTATTGTTTCGGAACAAATGGTACGATTGTGACGAGGGGTTGCAGAAAAAAGCCTCCAGCTAGCAGCTTGACGCATTCAAACACCCCTGACACTTGGTCCAAGCGTTACGACAATAACATATTTGTATATATTTTAAACGTACATCATTTTACACACACAGGCACACAAACGTACATAGATTTATTTTATACATGTATTTATCATTTGAACCATGTAGGTTAAATACAGCAGCGTAAATTAAAATATGGCATAGTAGTGATAGAAGGAAAAAATGAGGATTCAACTAATCTATTGAAAATGCACTTAAAACACAATAAAAGAGACTAGGATGCAAATACAAAGAAGTATAAAATGATTGTGCAAGATACACATGAAAATAAAGGCACAAAACAAGTGCCACAGTGAACAAGGTGGTGGTATCGAGACGAATCTTAAAAAAAACATTTCAAAATCACCATAAAAGTAGACTATATATTTTATAGTAGAAATGGCGAGCAAGGTAAGACATAACATAATTGCAAGTGCAATAGACGCACAAAAAACACGATTATGAAAGTGACTGTCATGGGAATTAGGTTACTTAGAATAAATTAGGTTGTAATTAAGTCCATAAAGAATGTATCAAGAAGCCTAAAAAATCCTGAATAATACAATAACATTGTGATTATACTTTATGTAAATGTGATGTCATGATTTGAAATATAATCCCGAACACGATTCTCGAATTTTCAGAACAACATGTAAAGTTGATAATACATTCTGTGCAGTTAAGAAGTGCACCCAACTGACATTCGGTTAACGTAGTTTGCAATTTGTTCGAATTTTTGGTGCCTTTTCATGTGCCCGTCTAAGCGTGTTTCATACGACGCCACTTTAACTTGCCAAATCGTACTGAGGCCTGACCTGTATATTAGTGAAAACAGCTTAAAATAATATGCTTGTATGGCTTTTAATATGGTATATTTAGCAAAACTCTAAAAAGGGTTGCTCCCCTCCAAATACACCAAGAGGGGCAGTCTTCACCTGCTTGCGGGCTGCGTTAACATGGTCATGTCTTCAGAGGATAATAACGAACTTTAAGTCTTAGGTGAACACACTGACCAAGCCTACTAACCCCCGACGCTCCTTACCACTGTGGGTGAGGCCAACACCACCTAGACAGAAGACCTCCTCATGGTCTCCTCTCCCTCTATGAAACGTCATCAGAGTCGGATCGCGCTAACTCGGCTATGGGGCCCGAGCCCGACCTTCGACGCGCTGATTGGACACGAGCCCCAGCCGAACACCGACACAGCACTCGTGCCCAATCTCATGGCTTAATCGATCAGACTGGGATGACGCCTGCGGAGACCTTCTGTCTAGATGGTGTTGGCGAGGCCCACCTGAAGAGACTGCGTGGTGGCGGAAGAACACTTCATAGACCAAGGACGATCAGTGAGACATGTGGAAGTTTAACACATGCATAAAGTCAGCCACATGGATAAAAAAGCTAGCGGCGAAACAGTGTACCAGTGCTGTTCTCTGCACAAAAATAAACGGGGGGGAAGGCCAATGGTACGTTGCGAAATAAAAAAACACAGAAACAGGCTCGTAGAATGCGAAGTGGGAATTGTATACAAACTCCTTTAGCCAGGCGTCAATGAACAGATTGGTCAGTCGGGCAGATGTACTTACGATAGATTGCAGGAGTACGCGTTTTCGGCTAATTCATCGCCCAGTGGACATCTTGCGATTCTCTGCAATAGATGTGGGTGTGCCCCAAAATTTGCTGACACAGAGGTCATGACGTCGACACGCCAAGCAAAGAACTCGTGAATGAACTTAAGTATTATCAATGGCACAGAACGAGGAAGTCCCGTGTGTCAGTGCACCGTCGATTGCATTATAGTAAAAAAAAGATCGAATATCTTGTACAAAACTAAGTAATTCAATGATGTTAGAAATGTAGTGACATGTTTAAGATAACGCCGTTTTATGTTTTCTTTATAATAAAACCGGTTCTAGGACAGCCCTTGGGTTGTCCAGTTCCTTTGACTTGTCCTTCGTTTCTTGGCACTGTTTTTATTTGAGGTGAACGTGAATAGTTGGAGCGAGGACGAACTTATAAAAGCCATATGTCTTGAACGCTACCCTGCGTGAAGTACCTTCTACTACGCTGTCAAAGCTAGCCCAGCTTCCAAAGAGTTCTAACGCTGTCAAAACTACTTGCTCGAGCGCGTCGCTTTGTTTGGCGTCTCTTTCTCACAAGAGCGCGTATGAATTAGACGCAAGACGAAGCCAAGCCTCTCCAGCACTGGTAAGCTGAAACACTTTGGAAGCTACACTAATCTTGGCAACGTATGAAACAATATTTGACGCGGAAATATTTTGTAGGTTCCTTGTCCTCATGAAGTCGGTCATGTGACCATAAAATCCTTCTGCCGTGGTGATTTAGCAGCCGTGCGAGATACCCTCATTCTCATGACACCGTCGCTGGAGTCGTAGACCGTGAATCCAGTGAGGAGAAACCCGCAAGCACGAGCCGAGTTTAATTTCACCTGCGCCGTGATTGCCGGCATGTACTTACACTGCGGGACACTGTCAGCACGTACAAGCGATGGCCTGTTGGATTGCTTATTTTAAGGAGCAAAATGCGGTCACCAGAACCACCATACTCGCTGACGAAATGAGCGCGTTAGGGAGATATTTTACTTCTCGTGCCTCCACCACTGGCTTAAACCTTTAACGACACTTCGGCCTCTCCCGAGCCGCGAGCGTGCAAGCGCATCCGAGGAACGACTAAATGCAACGACCGCATGCTTGAGGCGGAGTAGCCAAATGAGACGCCCTGCAGCTATCATCCTACCCGCGACTGTAGTGGGGTGGGAGGTGCTTCAATAGTGAAAGATGGGCTAGTTGGTACGTCGTTCTTTTTGACAAAAGCGCCAAAAGTCAAGAACAGAAAGTAAAGGCCACAGCACAAGCGCGTTTTTCGTGATTCTTGTTTTCTGTTCTTGTCGTGTTTAACTTCTTATCACAATGAGAGATGCTTACATGGCGCTCCATCCGAAGGAGTAAAAGTTACTGTCCGCCGACGCCCTTTTCTAGTTGACATGCAAAAAAATAGCCGACTTTTTTTTGTTTGCTGAAGAAAACTCGTGCACTGTACAGTGCGCCCCGAACTTAACGCCGCCACTCGAACGCCCGACTTTCGCGTAGAGGTGCTATCCTGGCAGCAGCCGTTTCAACTAGTCGGTCACGTGGAGGCCATTCCCAAACTTTGGCCCGGGGGAAGGGGAGGTAGCAGGGCCGCCGCTAAGGGCCCCTGACTCTCCGAATCACAAACTCATACCGTCGGAATCGCGTTGTTGTTGTTTTATATTTTTTCCATTTTGTGCACTTTGTCAGTACTTCTAAGATTGCGTGTCGTGAAGCGCGTATAAATGTAATCTATATAACTGATACCAGAAAATATCCCAATGCGTTTATATTAGCAAAAGTAAAGCGACGGAGAGATTACGAATTTATTCTTCACTAAGGTTTGTTGTTTAATCGCCTGATTTGTTTATGGTCCGTTATAGACATGGATCGTATTTAGTGTTCCTCTTTCAAGCGATCAATACAATCTCGCTCTGACGCAACTAACTTGCCCAAGGTGATTCTCGGCCTTTTGAAGGCGGAAACTGAGTACGAACAAAATGTTTTGTTATTATATCGCCATTTCATCGGTTTTTCACATACCGTTGTAGGCTCTTTTAGTGAATATCACGCCTTTGTTTTTGTTGAACACAAGTTTATTGCTAACTATACTTGATGACAATCTAACTCAAACCTGTGTCTGAAGATTGTGTCTTCATGTCTAGGCAGGTGCGCCGGCGCACTGGTCACTTCTACCATAGCACTCGTCGTTTCTATTTCTCGCGGCCGAGCATTTGCATTCATTCAATGTTTTGTTTTTGAGACACAGATCTTTTGTGTAAAACAAAATAAACATCTCTTTTCAGGTGAAATATTAACGTGGTTAGAGACCTCCCATCTGCCGCATTTCTAAAATTGTGGTACTGTTTTGCATATATTTGAGAACACGCGAATCAAAATGACTTTGTGGTGACCCAATTCAGTTGAATCATGTCGAATTTCGTGCATACAAAACAATCGCGAAACCTTGTTTACGTGAACACCTCACCAGCTTGGGGTCGTGTAAAATATTCAGGGAAGCCCCATTTTATCGTATAAACAAGGAACTAAGCCCACGTATGCATTGTCTAACTACTTTCGACCAGCAATGAGCATGCAACTGTTTTTTTTAATCAGCCTCCTTACTTTCAGAGACGCAACTACATTTTACTGCTAAATTATTTAGTGTCGCGTGTAGGCACCATTTGTTTCAATCACAGCTTGCATACCTCTTGAAAGTGACTCGTTACAAATTGCGCACGAGTGTGTCCTGGGTCTGCCGCAGCCAATCCCATTGTTTCTTTGATGGCTGACTCCAGGGTCCCCATAGAGGAGTCGGCGAGATTCCTTCACGACAAACGCTTCTTGAGGATTCCCCAGACATTTTCGATTACGTTGAAGTCAGCGCCTCCGGGTGGCCATGGGAGCACAGTGATCGCACGCTGCTCCAGGAGTCTCTTCACAGTGTCAGCCTGGTGCACAGGACTACGGTCGTTTTGCAGCAAAAACAAGCCGTCTGGGTAAGGTCCGTCCAGCAGGAAAGGCAGCAACACTTGATCAATAATGTCCGTGTACTGTAGTGCGTTAAAACTGCCCATCAGTCTGTGGAGGGAACCCAGTCCTGCGCTTGTCACAGCACCCCACATGCTTACGGTGCATCTACCGTTTGCCGCTACTTGCTGCACATACTTGGCATCATATCTGCAATTATTTATAACAATGGTCATCACACACACAAAAAAGTAATAATGAAATTTCTTTTCAATATATTGAGGTAGTAAATAGCATTTATTTAAAACTGTTACTTGCAATAGGCCGGCCGCCAGACGCGCAGTTGTTGATCCCATCGGCTACAAAAGCTCACTTCATCGGTGAACACCACCTGGCTCTATTCTTCATTTCCCCAAGGCGAGTGGGTGTGAGCGAATGCAAGGCGGGCTTGGCGGTGTAGCTCATATAAACGTGGCTTTTTGGCAGCGATTCTGCAGCAGAGTCCTGCCTCGTGTAGGCACCGTTCGATGGTGCTCCTTGAAGCCCTTAAGTTTAGGATGCTTTTGAGCTCCGGAACTGTGAGGAACGGGTCGTCCCAAATGACTGCTACGATGAGTAGATCCTCCTCCGTTGACGTCGCCGGCGCTCTGTGTTCCACGAGGAGCATCGTCTACATGCTGTTCATCACGATACGCCTCGATTATTCTTCCCACTATTTTCCGACCAACGCCAGTAGCAGGCGACATTTGGCGCTGGGAATTTCCAGCCTCCCAGAGACCTATTACCTTTCATCTTACCGGCTTCGATATGCGAGGCGGCATAGCAGATAAAAAAGAAACTGTATAGGAGTTTTTATACGATCAAAATTTTAGCGCTGACCGTTTTGGTGTGAATAAGGAACAGTATATTATATCCAGATATACAATAACGTAAATGCAAGATAAAAGGGTCCTACAAAGATTGCGAGTGATTCGCAAAGGGGATTAAGTAATAATGATTTTCTTAAAGCAGCTAGCCTTCCTGAACGAAAGGACTGGCGCTGAAATTCATAGACGGTTTAAAAATACGGGCACGTTTGCGTCAGTAAATTTTATTGATAAGAAAGCAATTTGGAAAATGACAATGTGGAGGAGGAAGCTTGAAGGCGCTGCTATACTTCGTTTCACCTCAACTCCAAACGCGGCCGACGTGATGTGCTCATGAACCAATCAGACAGCGTCAAAAGCGCCTTATCTTGGTGTCTGTCATGTTTCTGTACGTGTTCTATCATCGCTGAACCAATCATAAACAGAAAAGGCCCATTGATTTGCGCTGTTGATGCTGTCTCATTGATGCCATAAGTTCGTAGCGTCGGCTGTGTCTATACTTAAGCTAAAATGAAATATAGGATGCAGACAAAGCGCACAAAAAAAACAACAACAACAACAACAACGCGATTCCGACGATATGAATCTGTGATTCGCAGAGTCAGGAGCCCTTAGCGGCGGCCCTGCTACCTCCCCTTCCCCCGGTCCGGAGATCGGGAATGGCCTTCACATGACCGACTAGTTGAAACGGCTGCCTCCGGGATAGCGCCGCCCGTGAAAGTCGGCGTTCAAGTGGCGGCGTTAAGTTTGAGGTGCACTGTACATAGTTATGGCTTAGTATTGCTACAGTCTCAAATGTAACGTCTTCGTTTAATAAATGGATCGCGTTACAAAACGATGTGTTAATACTGTCACAGTTCAGGTGCGATCCTTGCTACTGTATGCAGCATTCTAAAATGATATGACACAAATAAGGGCTAGCGCAGCCAACTTTTATCTTGCTGAGCTACTTGGTGTTGATGAGCGTGTGGTTTTTGAGTGATCCGTATTTCGGTTGCTTTCAGATATGTTCAGCAACGAAGAAGTATCCAAGCCTTCAGTTTGGTGTGGCCTTGTTTGACCTCCAGAATGAAGACGGACAGAAGCTGTGCCTCAAGAAAAAAAGCACGCTGCCACAAGCTGCAGGATATTATCGCTTAAAGGCTCTGTCGAGATACATGAGTGTGATCAGGAATGCTAACATTTTGACAGACGCCATTAAGTGCTGATCAGTTGTAAAACAAAAAAGACGATTACTTGTAACCAATGAGTTCTGCCCGGCTCAATCAACTTTTAGACAAAGTGAGCAGCGGTGACGCCCTGGTATGTTCTGTATCATATAGTCCTTGTTTATGCTAGAAAAGACTTTGGGATTAATATATTAAGGAGCCTTTCACAGACACCATGTTTTAAAAGGTTTGCTTTCAGCACTTAGCTAATAAATAACTCATTTTTTATTTGAAAATAACATATCCAGAATAAATTAAGTGTTACCTGTTTTATCCAGTTTTTGTTTTGTTTTTTCTAACAGCGAACGAACAGTTACGACGAAGGCTAATATCTTAACCCGCAGACATTAGAGAGTTTTAGTATTTCCTATCGAAGCAAGCATTGTGTATTTGCGTTAGCGTCGCGTGATCAACGCTGCGCATGTGCATTGTCGCCACGAGCCCATCTAAGACCACGTTTTGGGCTCCGCGTACTTGAAGTGTGGAGCACGCAACGCTAAAGCAAATGAACAGCGCTTTTGTTCGCTCGTATACGTCACACAGAAACTCGGTATTGAGGTACAGTGTGCATGAAAGAAACAGACGGGTTTCCAGTTTGGGTTCCCGATCCGACGTGCTCCCATATTAGCGATCCAGACGAATACAATATAAATCAGTGGTCTGCTACCTTCATAGCCAGCATGGCAGCAAAACGTCTTCTTTAGGAAGGACGCGCGAACACAGCGTCCGATGCCTGCACCGGGAGGCACCATCTACCTAAAAGTCTGTCTGCTAACGTGAACACTGCAACGCTAACCGAAGTTGCACGCGCCGTTGTAGGGGTCGACGCTGAAAGCAGAAAATGGTCGTTTGGCGAACCCTTACCGGTTCCGACAAGGCTTGGAGCATGCTCCGGCCTGATATTGTCCACGGCGAGAAGCTTGGGTATCGCGACCTTGTGGGATGTTTTTACAACCCAGATTGAAAATACTTCAACTTCCTCTGCTGGTGCAAGCACGTCTAATGCCAAGCCCTATGCACTATGAGAATTAAAACATAACCGCGTGGGTATCATGTACACTCAGCCATAGTGAGGAAAACTGAAGCGCTCCCTCGTGAGCGTCAAAGAGGGACATATTAAATTTTCTACGAGCGAAGCAAGGAGTGTCTGCGCCCAGGGCGGACTTTTTTGCCGCCTAGCTTAGAGTCCAAGCTAGCGTTGCCCTGCTGCTGGCAGGCGCCATTCGGTAGATGACGCGGCGTTTGCGTGCGTGTCTATTAACATTCGCTTACCATAGAGGACGAACTTTGTTGTGCGAAAGGATATGGCTGTGTATGGAAATCAGATGCGGACTTGGGGTCTTTCGCCGATCTTTCTCATTTGGCGGAACGTGAACAAAGGGTTCGAAATAAAGATTTGACGCAGATGGCTCCTCTCTTCCAGAACATACTATTTTGACAAGCCTTACACAAAATCTCGTCGCTTTGGCCATGTAACGGCTGTTTTATTCTCTGTAACTTGGCGCTAAAGCATCAAACTGCCGAAAAAGTTATCGACAGACAAGAGACGAAGGTAGAGACGCTTTAAGCACGTGCCAGATTACAGCCGCCATTGGTGAACTCTTGTCTTACCGAAATGTCTAGACACTGAAACGGGCGTTAACGAGCCTGCATAAAAAAAAGGCAAGAGAAGGAAGGACCCAGTAAAATCGAAAATGAACATAACCTGACCTGCTGTTATAATGATAAAGGGAAGTAAACGGAAGAAGAGGAAACAAAAACAAAAAATCGGAAATTGGAGTGCCCACAAAAAAAAAGGCTTGTTTTCTATGTTTATCCAGCCTTGATGGCAGGTACGACTCAACGGGTGATCGGTCTTCTAGCTGTAGGTGAAAAATTTAGCCAGTGCAGTAGAACCGCTAACCTGGGGTTTTAACGTGCATCACGTAGTAGTGATTACACGAACACGTGCCGGTACGAAAACTCATCCAGATCGAAACGGGCGGAAGCGGTGGGGATCGAGACCAGGAGGTTCCCAGCGCAAGCTTTCGCTCCACGCTCCGAGCCGAGACGTGTTAGCCAACTCGGACACTTACTCCCCGCCCACGCAAAGCGGCTTTAAAGCGCCTATATATCTTCCAAGTTGCCTACATCTGTGTCTCCCTTTTCGTGCGTCATCTTAAGAATCGCTGCCATCGTGAGATTCGCGGCGCCTACGACGTAGTTTAGTGGCTTAATACATGAAATACCGGCTGGTTCTTGCTGCAGAGCTATTATGGGTAGGCAACGGTGTTGATTAGGGGGAACATGGCTAGACTTGGCTAGAGCCACTAAATGAGCTACGCTTAGAGTATGGGCACTCTGTTCCCCGATATTATTGAAAGCACCGCCATCCTGGTCCTTGTGGAGAGCAGAGGAAACTACCGATCTTTATGATACATAAGTGCGGATTTCTCGGCATTAGATTCGGTTTTTGAAAGTTCATTCAATGTTGCTTTGCCCTGTCGCGAACTGTTAAGCATTTGCGAAGGAGGGAAAAAGTTTCCTGTGATTTTAGATAAAGGGTAAGTGTCTTTAGTGTATATCGTAGCTATTTAGTGGCAGCAGACTTGGTTGCACCTCTTTCCAAGAAAACGCTCCTAGGCCACCGCCATGTTGCTGATGAAGATGCAACTGGTGCGACTCTTGAGCCTCCTATCAGCGAGAAATTTGCTGCGACTTTCCTGGACTGTTAAAACCCGCTCAGTGTAATTCTCCACCAATGTTTTGCGGTTTTGCATTCGTACGTTTTCCGGACTCTCTTGGAAATTTAAACGTCATGTTTTTTATGCATGCTGCGGTACCCTTTTCGTTATCTTCCACTGTGAGAAATAGGGCTGGTAAGTGCCTGCCATTCAAGCATTTCTTCTCGAGGTGCACGGGGAAATGAAGGAAGGGAACGACGTCAAACGGCCCTCGACGTAATTTTGCGAACAATGACGACTGTTCTCCCCCACCCAGAAATAATCGGCGTAAAGTCCTCCTCAATCATCGCCAATAATATTTGTTGCTGGTCAGGTTGGGGAACAGGTCAGTCACGTCCGTTCCTTCGCCTTGGTGCTGATGTAAAATAAAAAGGACACTTTCCCAAAATTGTGCCCCAAAGCAAAGTTCTCTGATTTCATCCTTTCATCGAGATGTGACTGCCGTCGACACTCTATGTAAGTTACAGGTCAAGAAGGTAGCGGCAAGTGCCCCTCCAAAGGATTCATATATCCCTCCGCCACCTCCGCATCGCAATAGCGTCCCATCGTTTCCGTGACGTCGCGGCCAACGCGCGAGGAGGGTCTTGCCTTTCTTTACATATTTGCTTTATCTTTCGACTTGACTTAGCGTTGTGGAAGCCACGAGATGGAGATCAGAGTTTTCCCCTCCGATGGAAACAAATACCACTTTCGGGGTTAGGTTCTTCCTCCGTAAGATACAAAGGCTACTTTCAGCGGCTCGGTTTCCTCTTCGATGAATACAAAGGTCGCTTTCTTAAGAAGTTGGGGTCGGAGACAAGTTGGTATCACTCTGTAGTCAATATTTATCTATTGAAGCGGAACAAGGGGCGTTTCCAGTGAACTATTCTTTCGACTGCGGAGGGGTTTGAAACGGGCGCATCCCGCTATTCGGAGGAGCTTCTCTTACCTTCTTTACTTGTAACCGACTCTTTTATTTTAGACATTTTCAAAGAAATAATTAGAATAACGCTACACTGTCTCGTACATACAATATATTTTTATATGTTAACATGTGTTAAACGGCATGTCCGAATCACGTCACACGGCAAATACATTATTTGTGCGCGTCGAATATTCACGGCTTTCGGCTATCTTCTTGTTGTAAATTACTTTTGACAGCTAAGCGCTTTGTCGTTTGACACGCGGCTTAACGGACGGCGCCCCGAAAACTTATCGCCAAATATTAATAAAAAAATTCCAGTCGCATTCTTTCTTTTTTGCGCGCACCCAACAAAAATTATTAACAATTTTTTTTTACTTTTTTTTTAAATGTAGTACAATACATTCATAATGGCCTTGGGAAAATACATACACCATAAAACGCAAAAAAACACAGTGGGAAAGGAGAAGATTATAGTCGGCAGCAGTGTTTGAAATTGCGCCTACGAAAGTAGCGCCTATCGAAATCGCAGTGCACTCGATTAAGGTTAGCAAGGACGCCCGTGAAAGACTAGCCCCATACCAAGTGACTGTGCTAGAAAAAGTTATTTTGTTCCTAATGCCAAGTGTTTCTCGGAATTTTGTATAATGGTCTACAATACCTTGGCTAGAACTTGGCCGGTTGAATCGAGCTTGCCTTCTAGAAAAAACCTTGCCACCTTGCCTCCTGGAAAAAACGGTGACGAAGACGGTATTGTGTTTTGATTGAGTTCCCAGAAGAAAGGTTCATTTGAGCAGTTTAACGTAGTCTATGCCGGTGAGATCTCCGCGTTTGATAGCCGCATCTTGAGTGGTGCAGGGTAGATATTTGTATTACCTTCACAAGCCACGGAGCAGTAGTATACCCTGCAGCGATAACCTGATCGGAGCACCTTCACCGGGTTGGAATCGCTCCTCTTGGCATCGCTGAAATCGTTACATTAAACGTGACGATGTGTCCGATACGAATCCCGGACAAAAGCTCACCGGACAAAAGCTCACCGGACAGAAGCTCACCGGACAAAAGCTCACCGGACAAAAGCTCACCCATTTTTTCACAGACCCGGACAAAAGCTCACCCATTTTTTCACAGACCCGGACAAAAGCTCACCACGATACAATTTCATGTTGGTCTTAACACGAGTGCGTACAACTTAGGTGCACGTGCGTGCGACACAAAAAGGCAACGATAAATTAAATCTGACAAGCGCATGGTTTGTTGATTTTAATAGAAACAAGTTTATTTATCGATTGGTTAGAAGCGAATGCAGTTCCCTACTAGCTCCAGCAGTCTTGTTAGATCTCGAAGTATATACAAGCCCTCGCAAATATTTCTAAGACGACTCAGCAGGCGCAAAGTGGTTTTTCGCACCCGCTCTACTGTGAACTCACCTCTCCGGGCTTGTGTCAGTGCCGTGGCAACGAGCGCCTGATTTTGCTGTAGGCATTCACTCAGCCTCAAGACGCTTGATGGGCGTGGCCGACGAGCTTCTGGAACCCGGTACTCCATCCTTCGCAGGTGTTGTTCATCCGGTCTTTATCTTGAAGAGTGGCGTCGTACATATTCCACCGTACCGGGGGAAACTCCGGTCGTCATCGGCGCAGAGTCAGGCGAAGGGAAGAATACGCTCTGGGTTCCGCCGCTGATGGAATAGAAGCATAACGGAAGCGGCCATTTTCATACGTGCAATCAAAATAGTCCAGCAGGTAGCCGATGTCAACGGTAGACTTTTCCCTGGTGGTTAGTTCTTGTATAACAAGCTGTGGTGGAACGAACGCGAGCCAATCTAAAATCCCGCACAGTTTCCTAAATTGGTCATCTGTCTTGTACTTTTCCAAAAGGCCCAACTCCCGTTCTTTCAAAGTATTTTAAAAATTCGCAACTCATTGGTGGATGGGGTACAAGTTCTCCTAAAAATGGTCCAATGTCCATCGCGTCCGCACATTATTTAAGCCCGTCTTTCGCCCGGGTAGCAAAAAAAGAAAAAAAATTCGAGGTGAGCTTCTGTCCGGGTCTGTCAAAAAAACGGGTGTAGCTTTTGTCCGGGTCTGTCAAAAAACGGGTGAGCTTTTGTCCGGTGAGCTTTTGTCCGGTGAGCTTCTGTCCGGTGAGCTTTTGTCCGGTGAGTCTTTTGTCCGGTTACCGTCTGATACACAGCCCTAGCGACTCACCCTGGATATCGGCTTACTTGATCAATAAGGATCCTTCGGTAACAAGTGAAGGTCAAACACTTTACAGCCACACTTGCGCTGTGGCTTCTTGTGATCATCGCACATTTTCCACGATGGTTCTTATGCTCATTGAAAATATTTATGCAACCTACCACGACGCCGTGATAGCCAGGCAACCGTAGATTTTTGGAAATTGTAACACGTTAAAGAGAAGCACTCGGAACTATACTCCCGAACGACATCTGTTTGCGTTTAGTGTCTCCTGCTTCCTTGATAGGGAGCAGGAAACACTTTCAGTTCAGTTATTGTTTGCGTTCTTTTTAAAGGGCGACATCTCTGCTATGTTTCACGAGTTCGGCAATGAATTATGTATTTTTTTATGCTTTCTGCACCCAGTGGCTTCTTCAAGTGCTGTAATGCTTTGCAGTTGACTGGGCAAAATTGCTGTGACTGATCTCTGAGAAATAAAGGATGCCGTCAGACGGCAGTCATCGTGCGCGAACAGTGTGTGTAACGCGTCCGTCGATACCCGTTTCTTTTGCCGCAGGTTGTACAGTTTTCCCGGAACTGTTGTAATATAAACCTTTCAAGTTATACAACGCTGCTCCGATGTCTGTGGATGGCTATGTATTAACAAATATTATTTTATATTTCGTCATTTCTTCCTGTTACATTGATATACATATCTGGCATCTTGTACTCGCCGAAAAACAACACAAACATTTGTAATGTCTTTTTAAAAGATTATCTAAACATATGTATAGTTTCAAAGCGCGCTTCAACCCATGAGAGACGGGATCAGATATATTTAATATTGCCGCTGAGTGTAACCTTATGTAAAAAGTGAAAGGTACAATTGATTCAGCAGTATGAATATCGATATTCAATAAAGTAGACGCTTTTCTTAGTGTCATTGAATGAGTTCAAGCTGCGTAACTGTGAGAAGAGTTCAGTCGGCGAAGTCTCGTGTATTTTCTCGGAAGCTAACTAAGTTCAGGTGTAATTCTTGAAATATGTCTACGATAGATAACACAAAAAAATCCCACAGTCGCTTATAGCGTAAGAAACGCAGGGGTGGCAATTCACGAGGGAAAAAAGTAAACCCAATACAATTAAAAAAAGTTAAAAAGAAAATAAAAAACATAAAAACGAAGTGTAACAAATACAAAAAAAAAACAAAGATAGGACAGCACTCCCCTCCCTCCCCCTTCCACCTTCCCCACCTCTCCACTCCCTCGCCACCCTCCACCTTCTCCCTCCTCCTCAACCTTCTCCCGCCCCCTTCTCATAAAAAACAATATACTGGAAGCAAGAAAGAGTGAAGCTAAAACACGACGCAAGAATTCGAGCGATTTCTTCTATTCTCTAGAGCTAGGCGTCGCGTAATTGCATTGCCTTGTCACGAAACTGAACAAGGATCAAAATTCTACATAAAAAACACCAAAATGTTTGGAAACTAATTATGGGCAAACACCGAGTCGATGCCTCGTTTTCGGTTCTAAAAGAGAGAACATGACTGTAAGCTTCAAATTTTTCAATTTAGGAATTCGTCATTAAGCACTCCGCTTCTCACCGCCACAATTATTTTTGATAAATAGATAGTAAAAAAAAAACTTTTTTAATTTTTTATTTTTATTCTATTATCATCCCGCTATTAATATCATGCTATTATCATCACGCTGATATCATCACGTGGCGCTCCTTGGCGTTTTTCAAGCAATCAGCGACTATTGACAGCTGTCTAAGTCTATTCCATAAGCGCCGCCATGTTTGTTTATGCTGACGCGATGGCATATTAGGGGGGGGGGGAGGGGTGCGCTTAGTCCAAGACACCGTTTTTTCTCGAAATATTCGCACATATCTTAGTACAAGACCGTCAGATTTCGTAGTCGCGAAGATCCAAGGACGACGCCGATGCCAGGTAGTGCCGTAAAAAGCAAAAATCTTGTTTTGTGCGCAACCCCTGCCTTCACAAGAACATGCTTTTTGAGATTGTTGTTTTTTGTTCTTGTCGCACTGGGCTGAATTTCGGACAGCGGTGCGTAATGTAAAAGTACAATGCGTTTAAAATGAATACCTCTACAATTTTTTAATACTTTATTTTTTCCCGAAAAAAAAAACACAACAAAACATCTAACACAACGCCGAAACTGAACAGCAGTCTCGACACACAGTGGGAAAGGATTGTAATCTAAAATTCATGCGCACTCCGGTCGCTACCATCGCCATAATGACGAGATATAACGCGTCGTCGCGCTCTGCCGCTTTATAAATCAGGCTTTCCTTTCACTTTGCCCTAGTAATGTTTTAATGACATCGCGACAGGTTCGGACATCGCGCAAAAATGAAACCTTTGTTTTGCTTGACGGATGTATACTATTTTGATGTGGATGATTTATCGTTTCAGGTATGCAAATGGAGTTTAGGCTTTTGTTCCTCGCCTCAATTTGCAAGGCAGGTGTCCCTCCACTCTACATAAAAAGCATAGCGATGTAGTCATCACGTCCTTTGTGGAATTTCTTTCGTTTCCTAACATTAATTGTTCATCAAATTTCTAGTAAACAATCATATTTGTACGAAACAATTCTAGGTTTAGTAAACGCATTTGATAAAATATCATATAAGAACATATGAGAACCATGAAAGAGTATATAAGAATAAGTTAGAAAGCAATAAGATGTTTCCTATTACTTCTTGAGTAATATTATGGAGTTGTTTTATGTTCTCAACAGAATCTTATATGCCCTTATATTATTTCTTTGACCAAACAATTTCTTATACATTTAAGAGAAATAAAACAGCGCGTGAAAAGAAAAGGGAGAGAGAGAGAAGCAAACAGGACGAAGGCTGAACTAGCACCTGAACATGTATGGGAAAAACGGCTCGAACAAGGCCGCCCTACGATCAAACACCCCACAACAATGACGTGTCGTTAACCAGGCATTGACAAATATTTTTTTTATGTATGTAAATTGAAGTTTGCCTTACGCTGTGCCTCGTGCCTCTTTTTTGAAGCGTGTGACACCAGCGCCTATCTTTCCACGTCTGTACGTCTCTGTCAAAAAGACATGAACGCAACGACGAGCTTGATGGAACCAGATAAAAATAGAGGTCGTCGAGAAAGATTTGACACAACGGGAGAAAGGGTTCTGGTTTTGACCTCCACTCCATCGTAACAGGCACGTTGTGGGAGTGGATTGCAGCCGCCTTTCGATTCCGACAAGCACCGTCGTTGCCAACTTGGGCTCATCGGATGTACAGAAGAATGCGAGGAAGCTGAACAAAGTGCTTTTGTTAAATCGTCGAAGCAGCCAAAAGTCTGAACTCTTCGTTAGTTCTCCGCAGCACGATGCGGATGTCCACGCCGTTAAGTACGATCTCTTCTTTGTGGCAAATGTCGCCTCATATCGTATAGAACGGATCGTAAAGGGTTGATCTCTCGGTAAACTTGAAGCGAGCGGCGAGTCCCTATGGCATTTTATTTACTTGATCTTTTTCGTGGAGCATCGCAGAAAGACAATTATATCTTCTCACCTGGTTTGCGTTAAAAAGCATATCAAGATAGGAACCATAGACAAAATTTTCGTAATGGCTGCCAGAGTAGGATTCAGATAAACCTGTAGGTATTGAAAGAGGGGCTTCAAAGGCCTGAACCGGAATCACTTTACGGTTCGTAACCGACCCGCCGGATGCAACAGTGCTAGCAAGATCGCCATTGGCTCGAACGATTTTACATTGAACGTGAAGGACGCTCGATTTCAAATCGTAATAAATGTGGACGCAAATAAGTGACGTGAAATTCCAAAACGGGCGTGGAGGTTGTGCTAGGGACGAGAAAGAACTCAACGTTTTCCGATTTCTTCAGGGCAAACGAAGTAGGCGGCAGATGGAACACTTTTAGATCGCAGGTTGCACACAAACAGGGTCGTTGATGCAGGGTAAGAATTCTGCCCGACATTATTTAGCTGTCGAAAAGTCTAGACCTTCTGACTTTTCTCGTGTGCAGACTGAAGAAGGTTTCTTGGTCGTTTATTTTGTTTTGTATGATCTGCACAGTAGAGCTTTTGTAGAAGATCGTCCCTAGTGTTTCGATACGTCTGGCCAAATATTTTTCGGAGGGCTTCCCGAAGCGGCGAAGCTTGCCTGACGTAATCTGCTACGTCTCTGCAGGTAGCTACGGGCTTTCGACCGAGGTACGGTGCAACTCACTTCGTAAACATCTGCGATATTCTTTGATAGATGTCGGACAATAGACCGCTCCCCATTTGGAACAAAGTCGCGGACACAAAATGCGGCAAAGGGTTTCTCCCGGAACTGAAAGGAGGGTCGACACAGCACGGTGCAAGCTTTACGTGCATTTTCTAAAACGCACAGTGGTTCCGACATGACTGAATCAGTCTAAAAATGGAATGTTACTACCTTTCTCACCAATGAGCTCTAGACAAATGGTGTTGACCTCCTCTACAATTGCCCTCTTCTGGTGTAACAAATTGAATGAATATGATATCATCTCATTTCGCTTGGTCACCAAGAAATGGTACGGACTGTCAAATATGCGGCTTTCGCGTCACCAAAATGTTCTGCTTCTATGATATTGCAATAAATAAAAATTTAATTATTTGGATATAATATGACTTCATGGTCTGCCAGGATAAAGGAGGTATACACGGTCTTCTAACCAAATCCGAACATGTGTCACAAGTGCGGATTGATCGCGATATGTCCATTGCATTGCAACTGCAACGCTGCGAGTTCATATAGGGGCTATGGCTTGCATTTTTGAGGAAGGGATTTTGAGTGTAGATTGGCATGCACTGTTTATCGCGTCAATGAGCTGTTCTGCCGAATCGTGGAAGCCCTCGAGGATCTCAATTTGGTTTTGTGTCATGACGTGTTTAACCCTTGTTAGCTCTATCTCATCCTCCTGATTGAACGTCTCTTCCTCTACGGGACGGCTTTTCATATTCTTACCTATAACAAATTCTTGTTTCGAAAAGCCGAGTTTTTGGCTAAGAGATGACGACATGTGCAAACCATTCTTTCTCTGCAAGATAATGGAATACCAGCTTTTTTTTTTTAACCCCGGGGTCGCTTTGGGACAGAACAATTCTCTCAACCCACTTCTCTACCAACGAGAGGACATATTCTTTTATCCTGTCTTGCAGGGACTCAAAACATTTTGCTGCATTCGACTTTCCCAGCGTCCGGTAGTCTGACCAAATAGATATCGTTAGATGGCCTCGTCACACTCTAGATGCTAAATGGAAACTTTAATTCCTCTAGGGCGACCTCACACGGTTTATTTGTTAGGATAGGTTGGGGCAGCTATACATCAATCCTGAACTATTATCATGAAATATTTCACTAGAGGCATTCGAGAAAAGGTTCACATAAAATGGATCGCTCCATTCTAAAGACCGATCTTGAACTTGGCAACCACCGCACTGACCGGACCGATAGCGAGGTCCAATTTTTTCTATCGGGTCGGACGAAAGAAAGCAAGAGAAGTAAACAGAGTTATTTTATTTGCCCGAGTACAATATATCCGCAGTGGCGAGCCTCTAGCGAAGAGCATCAGCGGCCAACCGATGCACGTAGGTTGCTTCGATGTGATACTTGCACCACAATGACCACTTTAATGGTATGCACCGTGTCCGATTGGAACTTCCCCACGTCCGTCGTTTTCGCTTCGGCCATTCTGGACATCATCTTGCTCATCCATCCCGGCAAGTTCGTGAAACGACCCTTCGTGCGTTGGCGACTTCTCGCACTTTCCCTTGTAGTGCTCGTACACGCGGGACACTATCCGGAACACAACTGGGTCCACTTCGTACGGAGGGAACTTGCCGAACACCGTCAGATCGATGAGCAGTTCCAGTGCAGTCACCAATAAGTCGTTGTTTGTCGTACGTTCTTCAGCGCAGATTTCTATCTGGCACCAGCGAATGAGTTCTCCACGTGCAACTAGTCGGACGTCCGCTCGCCAACTTCTCGACAGCTCGATATTCACGACACAGAATGACAGAGAGCGTTCGTTGCCTCGGGCTTAGAGCACCCTGCAGACACTGGAGAGATTTAAGATCACCGATGCAATTAGCCACGCGACTCGCGAAATCTTGTGTGTGTATCACCATCTATTCCAAACTGGGCATAATGACATCCAGCGGCGTGTCCCTACCCTTTCTACCGAGGACACATCAAGCGCCACCTTGTGGGAATGTCACCAACTAACTTCAAAACTGGACATAGCGACATCCAGCGTTGTCTCCACACCTTCCCACGAGTACATCTCAAGCACCACCTTGTGGGAATGTCACCAAATATTCCAAACAGCATACAGCGCTATTCAGTGGCGTGTCCGAACACTTTCCCCCGAGTACAACTCAAGCGCCACCTTGTAGAAGTATCACCAACTATAATATGAACTTGGAATAGCGTCATAGAGAGACGAGTCCCCGCATTTCCCACGATCGTACACGACGTCTAAGCACGACAGAAACAGTTGCATCCTGTGGCGGAGAGGTACATCGTCGGACTACTGAACGAGGGGTCCCTGCTTTGACGCCACCCGAGAGGCAATAGCAAAAATTATTTTCGAACATATATCAAACTTCGTAAATTTCACGTGACGTAACGTCACAGACATTAGCTACGAGCAATGGGTTGATTCATTTATCGATAATCGAATATCGTACGATGATCGATCATCGGTCAATGATCAATTTATTGACCGATTATCAATTTTGTTTATTGAAAATCAAAGTATTTTTCAAATATCAGAAACAGATGTTTCTGATATCTAAATAGGTTAGGATAAAACAGGCTAGTAAGGCCGCTGCAACATCACAGCTAGCAACGCGTGATTAATCGGTTGGATATCAGACTAGATAGGATCGATATCGCAAAAAACATCGATATCAGAATATAGATACCCGACAAGATAGGATCGATATCGATATCAAAATCGGTCACTATGACAAAACAGCAAACGACAAAACAGCACGCGACAACGGAGCACGGTCAAAACAGCACGCGTCAAAACAGCACAGCGTCAAAACAGCACAGCGACAAAACAGCACGCGTCAAAATGGCATGCGACAAAACAGCACAGCGTCGAAACGGCAACGCGCCAGAAGAGCACGTGCTAAAACAGCATGGTGTCAAAACAACCCAGCGTCGAAACAGCACAGCGACAAAGCAACACAGCGTCAAAAGGGCACAGCGACAAAAAAGAACGGTGTCAAAACAGCACCGCGACAAAGCAGCTCAACGTCAAAACAGGACACTGAAAACATAGCTTAGGTTTGACCTTTTTGGTTTTTATTTTGTTGAACTTCGGCGCACTTTTTTTCGGGTTATATTCAAAACAGAATTTTTCGGCTTATTGCGGTGAATATTTGTAAAATCATAAACAATTGTCAGTTCTTTTTCGGTTCACTGACGAAAATGCAGTATTTAAAAGTGTTTGTTTAAAATGTATAGTCAGTAAACCAGGTACTGGTTTTCTTTTTGTTTATGTCTGTGGCAGCCGATGCGACATGTTCTGTAAGACACACTGGGGCCCAATCGTAGTCTGACATTATCGTCGTGTGCTCGTATTTGTACACAGGACGAACATATGAGCTTCACTACCACTTCGGTAGGAGAGGCAAATATAAAAATCCAGAATTTTGCAAGCATTGTACTCAGTGCGTATTTTCCCCATTTTCACGACTGCGAGACGTAGTAAATTCGCGCCACCACAGAAAAGACAATAAAACTATCTTATTTATGCCATCCTCTAGTATACGGAAGCTAGGGGGTTAAAAACAGGGGAAATTGACGGACGCCCTTGATTTTCATTGTTCAGTTCACGATTAAGCTCTCTTACTTGAACAAAGAATTCGGCACACAAATCCCTATCAGAAGAAAAACCGCGATTTCGTCGTGAAGACCCCTGCCCCACCGGAGCTTTAGTTAAAAGCTGAACCGATCTCGAGACAAGCTGAAAACTGCAAAAGGATGTGGTCACACGGTCAATAATGACTCACATCCGCCCCCCCCCTCCGCCCGCCACCCACCCCTCCAAACGACATTGAAAATACTGACCTTTTTCAGTTAAAACCGAATTTGGAAAAATGAATTCAGCGTACTTTTACCAGTTTTCATTCATTTAAGCCGAAAACGCTGAACCCTAAATATAGCGTATGGACTCTGAGTAAAAAAATTCATGTCTCAAAGTAGGCAAAGCAACAAAACAGCACGCTACATGCGTGCTGTTTTGTCGCTTGGCTGTTTTGTCGCTTGGCTGTTTTGTCGCTTTGCTGTTTTGACGCCGTGCTGTTTTGGCACGTGCTCTTCTGTCGCTGTGCCGTTTTGACGTGGTGCTGTTTTGTCACGTGCTATTTTGACGCGTGCTGTTTTGTCGCCATGCAGTTTTGACGCTGTGCTGTTTTGACGCGTGCTGTTTTGACCGTGCTGTTTTGTCGCGTGCTCTTTTGTCGTGTGCTGTTCTGTCGCGTTCCCATCAAAATCCAGATACTCGACTAGATAGGCATCGAAAACACATCGATATCAGAAAAGCGTGTTTTCATTTTTATTGGTTATTAAGCTGATCGTGTACACTTTTACTACTACTGGTGGCCTCTTCCCCACACGCTGTCCACGTGACCTAGATGTGACAGGGGAGCCCACCTCCGGCCGGTCACCCCCCCCCCCCCCCCCGCCCTGTTCTGCGGAGGCTCTGGTGCGGAAAGACCTTCCCAATGCCGCTCTGTTACTGCGGATTTACTTGCCCCGTGCCGCGATGTTGCTGCAGACAGGCTTGCCCCGTGGCGCGATGTTGCTGCGGTAGGATTTCTGTTGTGCCACGAACGGGTTATCGCTGGCGGGGAGGTTCCTCTGCCTGCCTGGCTCGCGGAGCCCGCTGAGCCCCTTCGGGGTTGCCCAGGTCCGTCGTTTGGCCATCTCCGGTGTGCTTGTTCCATGATCGACCACTCCGAAGACCTTGTTGGCCGAAACCGTGCGGGCCCCCTGAGCTGCTTGGGAAAAGGACTGGCTTGTGTTCCCATCCGGTGGGTCTTCTATGTGGCGCCTTTCACGGCGATCCTTCGAGGAAGGCATTCTGTGCATAAAGAACACCGTGTAGAACGGTGCAAAAACGACTTAGTGTCTGCCGCAACGCATGGCAGCGGCGGTAACCTTCAATATTCATCTTCCCCATCGCGACGGTAGTATCCTCCTCAAGTCAGCGATGTGAACTGGACCAGACCCCTCGTTTGTATCGCGCCGAGCAAGTTTATAGGCAAGCCGCGACGTTCGCGTGTTTACGTCATCGGGCCCTTCGCATCTCTGATCAAGCCGATGCAGCGAAACCTCAAGCTCCGTTGTTCAGGGGTGGATACTTCTGAGGACCAAGTCTCTAACTTTGAATTCTAAGTGCCGATTGCTCCTGCCAGATTGGTACGCTTGCTCGATACTTGAGGCATCGAGGTGAACTGAGTCTTTTGGAGATCGTCTGATGGCAGCTGGATCTGGAGAAGACCTGTCACAATCCAGTGAGGGGAAAATTCCCGCGCCGTTCAGTGAATACATAATAAACCCAATAGATGGTAAAGAAAACGTGTCCCTTCAAATGTTCTAATGATTTCATTAAGTCTCCGGTAATCAAAGGAAAGGCCATATTTCTTTGGTTATAAAACTACTGGAAACGCCCAGGGACTCTGCGATGGCGCACCGCCTCCGTGTCCAGCATCTCCTCAAATGCCTTGTCTAGGAGAGCACGTTTATATACACTTTGCGGCCTGGGATTACAACCCCACGGCCCAGCGTTTCCCCATACCCATTCATTTTTCTAGAACATCGTAAACATCGGTCTTCAGATGAACAGCTGCGTGTCGAGACAAGGCGTTCGCTAGCATCCGCCGTTGTTGGGCGAGCCCATCAAATTACGCAATTATCGTTTCGACGATCCCGGGCACGACTCCCGGCAGCTAATACCTGCTACTGATGTGACCCAGTGAGCGAGCATTCCATTCCCCTGTGCCAAAGATGATGGGCCAGCAAACGCAATAGAGGGGAGAGCGGACTATAGTGATATCTGTTCTTCCTCATGTCCAGGATTATACCCTCACGGCAGACAGAGTCCTGTCCTAAATTGATAGGAATTGACAATACTCGCAGGTAAACGAAACGTTGCATCCTTCGTCTGCTGTCGAGGCAAAGGTGAACTCGCATCGCATCTTGCGCTTCGGCCGATCCCGTCGGTAAACGCAACGGAGTTACAAGTTCCCGCACGCAAAGGTTTCTGTTACGGCAGTCCTTGTACACAATGTATTTAATTAGATAAAGAATAGAGCCGGTATCAATTAGCGCCAAATATTCTTTACAATCCATTTCCACCCGGACGTACGGGTCCTTCGCAGGTGTCTTGTCCTCAGCCCGACCCGCCGCCGAAACCATCGCCACACCGTCGCCGTCGGCAACTTCCGGCCCGTCGGCACGCTGATTCAGGGCCTCTGGCAGGGGCCGGCAACCTCAACTCATAGGACCTGGCGCGGGCCCTCCGGCGTTTCCCCGGGAACCCATGTGAACCAGCCGCCACCCCCGCCCCTTGCTTCTTTATGTGCCCAAGCCGGCGACAGTTGTAACACCTGGCTTGTGGCCGGTCGTTACGTGCAACCTGTATATCATTACCCTCACGCGGTATGTCGTTTATGGCTACCCGCGGTGAGTCATGCATTCCTGCAACTGTCGTGACCAGACGTGGCTCCGCGGTGGTTAAACGCCGCGCCACCTCTACGAGTCTGCACTCTAGCCGAGTTTGCGTTGGCTCCTTTGCGCACTTGCTTATAAGCGAAGGGTTCCGAAGCCCGGGGCGTTATGGCTACACCATGACCGCGTCCACAACGGCCGCGTGCGCCGAGTGCCAGTCGATGGGAGTGTCTGTGGTTTGTCCTGTTCAAGCGCATTCGTTACTCAAACAAGGCTTTTACAAGTCCTCAAAACCACTACCGAAAACCAAGGACTTGCGACGTTCAAAATGCAAAAGGTGTGAGCTCTAGACGCCTTCTTAGAGGTTTTAAGCTTTGACCTGTTCGCAACGGTATTTACCTACGAAGGTCAGCACTATGTCCAGAAAAGTGCACTGTGTATTTGTTCTCAAGTGGCCCCGTATCTATGCGACGCTTATCTCGCTGCTTGTGGTGTAACCATTAAACAAGCCATTCCAGACCCACGAGTGGCAGTTATTCTCAGGTGTGTAGATGACTTTGTTATTCTTTGTACAACGGAAGTCTATGAAAGAGCAGACGGATGCCTTAACACCACCTTCATGCACTTCAAAACAAGCAGCATGGGGCTCACATTCACCTATGAGCCTCCCGTTAAAAAGTTTATCAGGTTCCTTGATTTAGGCCTTGAAGTTCGAAAAAGAGCATGTGTGTTGGCGATACCAAGCACAATCTGGGAAAGGTTCTTCCCTTCGATTCTGAACATTCTAAGAATGTCAACCAAGGGGTAGGCACCACAGCTCTCGCAGCCAGCCTTAAAAACACAGGCTCACACCAGATCAGACGAAGCTTTGAGGCACAAATGTCCAGGCTTCCCGAGGCCGGATATCCAGACCCTTACTGACCTCCATATGCGAAAAAATTCTGCCATAATGTTAAGAGAACAAATCACAACACTGACCACAACACATAAAAAAGATCCCACAATCACCTTTCGCGGTCGTCCTATATATATATGGGGTCACCAATAGGTTAAAAGATATTGCAAGCGGGCAAGACAGGACAAGTGGTGTGCTTGGCACCCAATCAAGGTGTACGCCATGTGCCGGAAGACAATCAAGCAGAAGCCAACAAGACAATCCCCTGTAACACCAGGCACAAGACGAAGCACGTCCCATGTGAAAAATAGGTGATTTACAACTTATCGCCTCTCATGTGGACATTGCTACATAGGGCAAACGCGACGTTGCATTAGTGACCAAGCACGTGAGCATGCAGGCAACCTAAAAGAACGTAACAGCGCCTAAACAATTAGCTGAGAATTGTAAAGCATGCCCTGCAAGGCAGTGCTTGAGCTTGACGTCCATCCTAGGACATCATACGAGCAGGTTTACTCGAGAAATATTGGAGGCCCTAGCCATAGAAAAAAAGAAAACTGCGTCAGTTCACCTTCAATCACCCTACACCAAAGTGAAAAGAAGTTCCTGCAGGGCGCCAATGTCCATGAAGATAATGAAGGGCGGAGAGCCAACAGAATATAAGAAAGAGAAGGAAAAATTGACCGCATCTCCACGTGGTGAATGATGTTGATTGGGGCGAAGCTCTGGTGGTGCTTGTCTGCGTAGACGCTGAGCCGCAGCGTGCGGAGCCTTTCGTTCTTTTTCATCCATGTCAGAAAGAGAATGTGTGGTATGGAACGTGGTTATATACGCATTTGAGCATTAGACCGCAGCGCCCTCTCGTCTATAAACGTTGATACAATGCATGCAATGTTTAACGCGATTATATACGCATTTGACCGCAGCGCCCTCTCCTGTATAGACGTTGAGCGGCTACATGCAACGTTTCATCACATGACATCCCCAGCTCTTGAGTTACCTACCACATCTCAGAGCCCCCTACTCGTCCCGCAGTCGTGGCCGAGTGGTTAAGGCGATGGACTAGAATTCCATTGGGGTCTCCCCGCACAGGTTCGAATCCTGTCGACTGCGCAAACAGATTTGTTTTTCCATCATTTTTTTTACCTTTCTTTGCTCTACACGAGCACGTGAGCACGTGAGCTCACGAGCAGGAGCACGAGCACCGGACTGCGGAGCTACGGACACCTACGGACATGGCTAGCCCCTAAGGAGCTTCGCCCCTAAAACGAGGCTTAACAATAGCAGTGGCAACACCAGTAGAAGAAGCGAAGGTTTACTAAAGAGTTGGTAGTCCAACAATCGGCTGTGTTTTCTCTTCTTCTACAATTTTCTGTACGTTCAACTGGTTACTCTAAACCGGCCTTCGTGTCCTGTGCACGGCCGAGTTTCTGTGCCCGGTCATTTGCGCGGCCGAATTGCTGGAGCCTGCCCTCTTTGTGACCAGGTCAGGTCAGGTCAGGTCAGACAACGTTTATTACGAATGAAATTCAACTGGCGGTTTACACTATGGTAGGGCCAGAGGGGAGAGGGTTATTGGGATGATGGAAGCGCGTAGGGTTGTGATTGTGGCAGCTACAAGTCTCTGCCGAGGTTGGCCGTCTTCAGAAAGTCGACCAGCGATCGGAGGATGAGGCTGCGTCGTTCGGAGTCTCCTGCGGGGTTTACCCATTCGTCGAGTGTTGAAGGTTTGTCTTCACGGTTGAGTGCTCCCAGGGCGTCATTGCGTTCTTGGTCAAGCTTTGAACATTCCCAGACCAAGTGTTGAGTGTCTGCCCTGAGATTCTCTAGGCAGTACTTGCACTGGTCTGGTTTTGGCACAAAGTCCGGATTCTTCTTCTTCTTTTTAGCGTCCGCCCATTTCTTTGTTATTGATGGGGTGATTGCAGCTCCTGCTTGGAGTCTTCTTAGCAGGACGGATTCGTGTCTGCGGAATCCCTTGGGAAGGCTTTCCCGTGCCACGTCTTTGTGCTTGTCGATATTTTTCTTCAGAGCGATCCTGGCTGCTTTAATTTCCCAAAAAGGGTCGTAAAAGCCGTCAGGTTCGCTCTTCGGAGACGCGATTGGTTGTGACGTTTGTGGTGGATTTTGATGGGTTCGAGAGGGCGCGGGGGTTTCGGAGGGGCATTGAAGGCAGCGGAGGAAGGAACGAGTTAACTCTCCTGCTGCCTCGTTGGCTATCTCGTTGCCCTCGATCCCTTCGTGACCCGGGATCCAGCGTACCGAGGCTCGGATGTCGCGCATCCTTAGCTTGATGGCCGTAGTTGTAATATTTTGAATCGCCTTGCACGTTTCTTGATGCGTCTTCAGAGAACGGATGGCGTCTTGGGAGTCTGTGAACATGATGATGCTCGTGCCGCATTGGGCTTCTTGTCCTAGCGCATTCAGGGCCTCTTCAATGGCCGTGATCTCAGCCTCTTGCGCCGTTCTGCAGTACGGTGCATGCTTTGTGCAAGTAGTTTTCGTGTTTTCAACGTACCACGCAAGAGCAGCATTTCCTCGTTCACTGAAGGCTGCGTCGGTGTAGCAGACGATGGTAGGTGAGTCGTTACATTCGATGATGGCTTTTACTTCCTCGGCGTGCTTCATCGCCTTGTTTCGCCGTCTTTCTTTGTTTTTTTCGCCGTTCATTTTTCGTGGTATAGGGGCCGATTGGGCTATGTCGATCCTCTCCCATGGTGGTAGTTGGTCTGGTATGGGTGCATTGCTTTCGAGTTTCCAACCAAGTAGTTTGGCGATTTCTCTGCCTTGCTTGGTGTGTTGCATCTTGACTCTTTGTGCTTGTTCTTGCGTGGAGGCCAATTGTTTCAGCGACGGAAATGGCACGCATTTGTGTAGTTCTTCCAGTTTTGTTTGTCTCGGAAGGCCCGAGATGCATCTTCTAGCGTCATTCATCAGGGTTTCGAGACGGGCCCAATGATGCAGTGTCATTCTGTAAAAGCGACAGCCATACATGACTTTCGGTATGAGTGCCGCTTGAACTATCGTTCTGGCAATTGCTTCACCTGCTCCGCCGTGTTTATTCGCTATTCTTCTGATGATCGAGGTGCCGTGTCTCCATGTGTCGCGCATTCTTTTGATCCATTTGTCGGGATTGAGTTTGGTGTTGACGTGGATTCCGAGGATGGTGTGTTCGTCACTCTTTTCTATTGTCTGCTCGTCGAACTTTAGAGTGGGGTTGATGTTGTCTCTTTCTCTACCAAATATCAGGAGTTTAGTCTTTTCGGCTGATGGTTTCATGCCTACTTCTGCTAGGAAGCTCTCTATGATGTGAAGTGCTGCCTGCAGTGTTTCGACCTGTTCCTCTTTCGTGCCTTGTGTCGTCCAGAGTGTGATGTCATCTGCGTATATAGTAAAATGGAGTGTCTCTACCTCGTCCAACCTCCAAGCTAGCGGTGCCATCGCTAGATTAAAGAGCGTGGGGGAAAGGACAGAACCCTGCGGCACTCCAATGTCATTGTTCTTTGTGGTACTTTGATCTTTGCCCACTTTGATTACGTATCTTCTATTTTTGAGAAATGTCTTGATTAAGTTAAGCGGTCTTCCCAGGATTCCTTGGGTCTCCATGGTCTTGATTATTACGTCGTGTGGTAGCGAATCAAACGCCTTCTTGATGTCTACAGCCACCAACATTCTCGTACTGTGGGCTTCGGGGGTGAATTTCAATATTGTTTCTCTAAGTAGTATTAGACTGTCGTGCGTTCCCAAGTTCTTTCTGAATCCCGTTTGTGCCGGGTGGTATGTACCATTCTTATCCGTGAACCAGTCGATCCTAGCGAGCGTCATCCTTTCGACGAGCTTGCACAGTATCGACGTCAGGGATATTGGTCTTGTGTTTTCAGGTTTATCTGGTGCTTTTCCGGGTTTTGGTATGGGTGTGACCCACGACATCTTCCAGTCCTCGGGCATTTCACCTAACTTCCAGATGACGTTGATCTGCTCCAATAGCGCAGCTCTCGCAAATTCGGGTAGGTTCTTCAACATACTGTTGGTTATTTGATCAGGGCCTGGTGCACTTCTAGTCCTGCCGTTTGCAATTGCTGCTTCAAGCTCCCAGACGGTGAAGTCGCAGTTGTAGTGGTGTTGGTCTTCCACTACTGTTGGGGTGTAGATTATTTCGTTCGGCTTGGTTGCAGGTTGAGGGAAGAAAAGTGGGCCCGTTTCTTCAAGTACTTCTTCTAGCGTTTTGTTGCTTCGTAGGGCTATATTGGATGTGATTCCCCACTCTTTCTTTTTTCCGAGCATAGAGTTACATATGCTCCACATTCGTGTTATCGACGTGTGCTCGTTGAATGATTCGCATAGGTCGTTCCAATTGTCGAGACATAACTTATTGGCGTAAGATTGTGCTTCCTTTGCAAGCTTGTTAGCCTCGGTTAAGTCTTTGCGATTTCTGGATGTTCTATATTTGTCAATGAATTCCTGTCTGTGTTTCCATAGTGAGAGAAGGTGTGTGTCAGGATTTGGGCCATCCGCGTTTACTGCTTTCTGAATTGTCGCTTTTCCAGATGCTTCCTTCATAGCGTGGGTTAGTTCGTCTATGTTAGTTATGTGGTATTCTTGATTCATGATTGTTCTGAAATCATCCCAGATGATGGTCTTGCTCTTTCTTTTCTGTTTAAGTTTGCTTCCGAGTTCTAGTGTTATGTGTATTGGGAAATGATCGCTTCCCCATGGGTCATTATTATCGCATTTCCAGGTTATTATAGACTTTTGTGATGCAAGGGTTAAATCGGGTGTTGTGTCTTTCTGTTTGGGCCCTTGTCCGAGTCTGGTTTTAATTTCGGGATCGTTCAGTAGGTTGAGCCCTGCTTTTTCATATTCTTCTTGAATTTTGACGCCTCTCTCATTGGGTTGGTCTTGTCCCCAGTCCGCGTGCCAGGCGTTGAAATCTCCCCCAATTACGATGTGGTGCTTGGGATACGTGTTAATAAAGTGTGTTAGCCAGCTGTGCTCGTCGTCCGTGAAAAGTGCTGGTCTGTAGTATACCGATATGAGGATGATCTTGATGTCGTTATCTGTTGTGCGGACTGCTACTATTTCTTGGGTTTGGTTGCACCATTGAGTAGTGTCTAATTGTTCATATGGTAGTGGTTTTCTTAGGTACACCGCTACTTGGGCTCGGACTGTTTCTTTCTTGCCTCTTTTGTGGATGATTGAGGGTGATGTGAAGCTTCTGTATCCTCTAAGACCGATGTTGTCCCCATTTATCTCTTGTAATAGTAGTGCATCTTTAGCTTCCTGTTGCAGTCGTAAATTGAGTTCCGCCCTACGAGCTCGGAGGCCCCGGCAGTTCCATTGGAGAAAATCGAGTGTCTTAGTCTTGCGGGAATCCTTAGATGGTTTCTTCTGCATTCTGGGTGGAGGTGGAGGCATCCTCTATGCTGCATTGTTGTACTTGTGATTTCTGGAACTGCATAAACATGATTTGAAATTGCTGCATCATCTGCTGCATCTGTTTCTGCTGCTGTATTTGTTGCTGAATTTGTTGCTGTAGTATTTGCTGTGTTTGTTGCGTTTGCTGAGCTTGTGTTTCCACGAAGCGCAGCACTTTCTCTTCCCAATTCCCGTTTTGGGTAGCTTGAGTAGTCGCGCAGATCAGCGGATTTTCTGATGGTGTTGGGTTCCTTGTGAAGGAGGGAATTAGCACCATCTTTTGTTCAACAGTCTTCCTGACTGCATCTTGCTTCTTTTTTTCCAGTTCTGTTTGTCTGCGTTGCTTGGCACGTTCTTCTTCTTGTCTGTCCTTTTCAATTTCCGCTTTGAGCTGGGCCACATGTCTTTCAAGTTCCTTTAGTTGATTTTCTTTGGCTTCGATTGATGTCTTGCTCGTTGAAGACGTTCTTGGGGCCATGTTGGCATTGGCGTTTGGTAGATCCTGTTTGTATGTCGTGCAGTTGGTGGTGGTGAGGCCCTTCTTGGTACTGCCGGTGTTTTCCAGCGGCGGGTACTCGTTGAGGTCTTGTAGGGGGAGAAGCGATTTTGGTGAAAGGATGTTCTTCCTCTAAGTGTGCCCTGGTTGTGCAGGGCAGTTGCCATCGTCTTCCATGGAGACGAACTTGCGACATTTGTTGCTTTGCTCTTTGTCTGTGTCATTGCCTGTGCTCTTCTTTGTAGCTTTGCGTCCGTGCTTTTTGGTCTCGCAGTTGGGGTCGAAGGCTGTATGTCCCGACATATGGCAGTTAGGGCAATACGTATCTTCGCATTGTTCTCCTTCTGGGTGAGGTTCACCGCAACGCCTACATCTCTGCTCTCTCGTGCAGACAGCTGCCTTATGCCCGATGCCGTGGCATTTGAGGCACAGGACGGCTGTTGGTTTGTACGTGTATACTCTGAACAGTCTTCCGCGATGCGTGATTTTCCTAGGAACTCTATTTCCATCGAACGTAAGAAGAAATGTTCCTCTCCTCCCAATGGGTCTTGCATGTAGGACATTGCAGTAGCCAGAGTCCGAGAAGTCGATGCTGGGCTCCAGCGAACTTGTAGATCCACGTCGTCCCTATTGAAAAATGTCTGTGAGGCCCACTAAGATTTCCTGTGAGGCTCTGAGAGGCCTTTTTAGGATCCTGAAATGTCTACGTGTTCTTTAGACTCTCTAGTAGGTCTGTGGGGCTCATCAGCGATATCTTTTCGAGAGGTGTGCGTTCCTTCAGGATCGTCCCGTGTTGTTCGTGTGGTTTTTCAGGGCCGTTCTTCAAAGGGTCTGTGGAACCCACCAGACATTATCAGTGAGTGACCTCGTAGAATTCATCCCAAGACGGTAGTGCGTGAACGTGCTCTGTTCATCGGCAGACCGCTTGCGACGCGAGTGGCGTAAAACCTGTTGTTCCGCTCTTTATATCGGTCACCTGTAGACGGTGCTGTAAGCGAATATTGCTTTGATCGAAACTATTTGAATGCAACATTGCGCACATATCGCCGCTCATTGAAAACAGACAGAAGTCTATCGAGCTAGCTTTATCGAACGATCTCGCCCCCTCGGTAGCCTCGCCCCTCGCCCCCCCCCTCTTCAGCTGCCCGCCCAACAAAAGTAAGCTGCCGGTCCGAAATGTGTGACATATGCGATCGGATAGCAGACGGATTTTTTACGTACTGCTTATTTTTACTTACATTTCCAAGCACCGTCTGCGGCAGTATGCCAGCGTTTCAACATTCACGAATTCGCTCACCAGCGTTGGTTGTTGCTTCAGAACGGAGCGTTGAAAATGCGATTTGTTGTTGTAAAATTGCCGGCATTTTAGCCGGCAGTATAAGATCGCTGCTTCCGAAATGTTCGGGCCGTTGAAGCAAGTCCCGCCAAACTGCATCAGCCCCCGCACCGTTAAGATCCTTCTCTGGGAGAGGTATTTGACCACGCAGACCACGGCATCCGGAATGTGGAGTGCCTCTGGAAAGCAAAGTAGTTCGTTTACCAGCGCCTGACTGAGGGGCGTCGGAAATTAGAGTCGCTGTGACATCCCTAACATCCCCGCGTCCGGATTGGTCAACCTGCTGCCGGGCGCGCCAGCCGGTGGTCGGCGGGAAAGTCTTTGCCCTGCTGGCTGCTGGCGCTCGGTGAGCTCTCGTGCAAGGCGCTGTTTGTGCGAACGAAGTCCGTGTATTCCTGCGTGGCGACTTTCTCGGCTGGTTCTTTCTCGAAGTCTGGGCGGCATGGGCGTTTTCGATATCTGGGTGGCAACACGGATGGCCTCACCACCAGGAATCGTGGTGGTCCGAGAACGCAGCTGAAGGTCGGATGCGTCGTCGGCTTGGGATGAAGCGCCAAGGGTTCCGGTTTATTCCTCGAATGCTGCAGGCCGGGTGCAGCCATTGCCATTTCTCCATCTCTGTGCCGCAACATGATCGCTGGCAGGTGTTCGCCAACTCTCTGGTGAGTGGTGGTACGCCCAGGGTTACGTGAGCTGGGTCAGCGCCGTTTCCGAGTCGCTCAGGATTACCAGACGGTCAGGCGCACTCTCTGCTTCAGCCAAGGGCCAGTGCCCGGCAGGGGCGTCGCCAGCTCGGCCGTCGCCGAGCACCCGGGGCAGAGAGGTCGGCTGCTCGTGTTCGAAGTCGTCGACACCGCGCTGCGGCCGTTACTGTGCGCGCCGGCCGACGGACCCGTCAGGTAGCATCGCGCCCATCCTTTGAAGTGCCTTCTTTAGCCAGTTCGCGAGGTCGGTTTGGACGGACCTGTCCGCGTAGCATCGCCGATCGCGCCCAATCCTTCGAAAGGCTCTTTGTGCTTCGGTTCTTCGAGGCCGACGTCAACAGTTCCACCAAGGGTGAATTCGTTCGGTTTTATTAGTTGAACTCCACACAATCTCAGGAATTTACCCAGCGTAAGACAGAGTACTCGAACATATTGTTTATGACAAACAACTTGCTGTCCTTATTGGTTTCGACTACCTGTTCGTCGTTTGCGCGCAGTGCTTGAGTGAACGCCTCACATACATTTTGATCCGCCGCGGCTTTCCGGAGAAAGCTTACTTCTACAGTATGCTGGCTAAGGGTTGAATGAAGGGCCAAAGTCTGAAGTTTTAAGTTCAAAGTTTTAAAGTCTGGTTGCCGGAATCGAAGTCTTAAAGTTCGAAGTTTTTAAAGTCTGAAGTCTTAAGTCTGGAAGTCTCAAAGTCTGGAAGTCTGAAGGTTCAGTAGGTCCTGGCACATCAGGCCGAAAGGTCTTTTCTCAATAGGGTGTATTACTCCTCTGGGCATGAGGCCCGTTGTGGATCTGTATGTTTGGACCCCTACCTCCGTTCCGTCACCCAGCGTCAAAGTGCTCATCTGGAGGATGTCTCCTGCGTGCGCCTCACTGTAAACAGTAATGGCTATGGTGTTGTTCCTGTGATTGAGATCGTAGCTAAGTCGGTCTCTGTTGCAAGGAATTGTAAAAAGCTGTTTCAGTTGGTCCATGAGGATCCGCGATGAGATGTTCGATATTCTGGTTTGCGTCGTGGGTTTCACCACAATCACAATCTTTGGTTCGTCAAAGCGCTCAAGATGGGTTCCCCATTGTGGTTTTTGTTTTTTGTACGTGACTCGCGTCCAACTGTTTGTCGTTTCAGGAGGAGAACTATCGTTGATGTTGGTTATACTGTCAATCTGGTCATCGCTGATCTCGAAACTATCGTCCCGGTCCTGACTACGGAGTCTTTTCGCTGGAATTATCACCTTTCTTGCGTTGTTCTTGTTGGTCTCTAGCTCCATGCTATTGTTTTCGTCGTTCTCGGTGCACCTTTCGATCGGCGTTGTTTGAGTACTCGTCATGTTCAGAATGCGGGGTGATGGGCAGGCCTAGTTCTGCCTACCCGGGGTCCGGGCCTACGGCGGCCTTTCGAGGCGAGAATTAAAAGAAAGACTCGCCTACATTTGGTTCTGCTGGAAGTCTTTCGATGAGTCGCCGTCCTTAGGTAAAAGATTTGGGTCGGGGGACCCAGTTGATGGCAGGAATTTAGTGGTGTTAGCGGAGCTGAAGCGAACGCTGCTGCTCCTCATGCCACTTCGTCGTCCTTTCCCCTTTGTGGCCATTCCGTTCGCTCCTCGTCACGCACTCTGGCCACGCGCTCCAGTCCCAAGCGCCGTCGGCAGCCCGTCACCTTTCCCCCTGCGCCATGTTCCTCGTCGGCTTCCCACACACTTCATAACTTTACAATCCGAGAAACGCATTTAACAGGTAGGGTTAGTGCACTGTGTTTACGAAAACGCATGTAGTGCTTTCGCTAGCTTCGACAGAATACTATAACCACGGGCAGCTTCAGAAACGTAAGAAATGACGGGTCGCGAGCACCTAATTATTGTTCCGTTAGCCAAAGATATTGAGGCATTAGCTAATGAGGACGCAAAAGTAGGAATCATGAAGCAGAAAGCGCAAATATAATGAGTCACGCATTGTGTTTCTCAAGCTCTCAGTGACTTTACATGTTGACAGCGTGCGAAAAATTGCCTGTGTTTTATTTAATAGTGACCGAAAAAATCATTGTAATACACCATTTAAAACATTTAAATATATCTATAAAAATTAATATGCTTAACGAATTTGCGTTATCATGCGCATTCGCGCTCATCCACAAAATAACGGATTCATAATTTATGTACGAACGTTAGCGCAAATATAAGCACAGAATAAACTTAGTTTTATATAAAACACTTAGACACGTCGCAGGAAGAGCGAAACAAGGCCGGGATTATTTTCAGCTTCAAAGGGCTTAATTCAAGATTAATCTGTGTGAACCGCCGGTGCGTTTTGGGCCCGTAAGAACACAGGGCGTCTGATGCGCTCGCACGAACCACGCGCTGCTGTGATTCGCGTTCTTTAAGGATTAAGTGCAATCTCGAATAAAAATGCCTGCAGTGTGCATCGAAAAAGCGAATACACGAAATCGTTATGTTTACGGATTACACAGAAAATATGCTGTAGTATACTCATGATGTGCCATCGCAGTTCACTGCTCCTAAAACAAAGTGCTTACTTTTTGTGCCTCAAATACACATTTGGTTCTGATGATGAATTGGAACGTTTTGTGTACTAGAGCTGGAAATACATTTATAACAGTCTCTCCTTCAAAAAGGCTGATTATAGGTACACAGAGTTTTTGTAATGATGCTGGGTTTGGGTATACTTCGATGTTTGAAAGTAATCAGCCTAGCCTTTCACGTATGACAGTTCGTTGGATGAAAACGAACATTTGTTTTCTTTCGTTCGCACAAGCAAAGTTCTGAATACACGAAACTGTTGAACGTAGAATAGTTAACAAAACATCTGTTTCTCATGCGTGACACAGTTCTCCATGTTTACAAACTTGCGCATATTTTCCCGAATGACCGACGATAAGAAAGAGGAAAACGGAATTAACTAAAAATTTAACGGGGACGAACTTCCGCCCGAAACGAAAAAGAGAAAAACACACATCGAGGTAGGAGCTACAACAGTTAGCAGCTACAACAAAACGCGGATTTCGCGCAACGCCCCTGCAGTTTCGTCCACGTAGCTGCCATCTCGCTGCGTGGAGGTCGGCGTTCGGACGGGAGACTAGCCATTCTTTCTAGGGAACATAGGTGGCCGAGACACTATGGTATGTCTCGTGGCACCGATGTTTTGGCTAGTCCCCTGCGCACGTTGCACGTTTACCGCGTGCTCTCGCCTCGCGTCACGCGGTGCCAGAGCTGCCCAGTTTGCTCCGCCCGCCCACCCAGCTCATTTATCGTAAGATGCCAATTGGGTATTTTCTGATATGCTTCTGATCTGCGGTACAATAATTCTTACATGTTTTTGTGCAAGACATCAGGAGGTCAGAAACGATCTGGTAGCTTGACTTGTTAATTTGTATGAATTAAAAAAAATCATCGCGGCATAAACATACAGCATGCACTCTCTTTCACGACACAGCTTGACATGGACGTCTGCTAGAAAGGTTGCGACACTTGGAGATTCATTTGTCCGATCAATATGATACAAAAATAAAAAAGCGACAGGATATGTTACAGAATACTGTTTCAATGAACAAAAAGTTAGGGCTCAAACTATTTGGCGGATGTTTGAAATTTTTATAAGACAAAACTTTGTGACTGAAGATAATAAAAATGGCTTTGTTGTGTCGTCTTTTTTTTTATCAGTCTTAGGGTTTGGATTTTATTTACTATTTGGCAGGAAGGCGCTCCGTATTTGTTAAATGAAACTTCCTATATAAAGGCTGTGCCAACAGAAAATGGTATTTCTTGAGATGCTGACTACGTTAGGCCGTGTAGATCGTTTTGATAACTAAACTTGCTACTTCGCCGCGGCTTTGAGCATGCAAACCAATCGTTATCAAATTGTAAAAAGTATATGTGCGTTTTCATCCTACTTCAGGCATGGTTTAGGGGCACATATTTTTATTTTTACAAAAACATTTTTTTATTAATTTTATAAATGAAAGCAATACGTCAACGGCAAGCATGGCTGAATTCTCGGTTTTGAAATTATTTGCGGTTTGCAGCCGAGGCCAGGACCGCCGTCTTTCCCACCTGCCGACGATAGCAAATTTCACCGCTTGCTATTTTCTTACTTCTCATGCAATTGCACGAAGACTCTTCTCTAAAATTTCAAAACAAATTTTATTAGGCTCAGTGAAACAAAATAAGAATCGTGTATTATAAATTAACGAAACAAAATGTCTATCTCCCGTTCATTATTTTCGGCAGTTTTGTAAGTTCTTACGTCAAGCTTATTTAAGATATTTTAATGACCTTGATATCAGCAGAAAGCTCAGACGGTGCTTTTTATCTCATATAAATTGGTTATGTTATGTGCAAATAAATAAATGTAATATAAATTTGCTTGTTTGTTTTATCTATACCAAGGTATGATAGTTATCAATCTTAAAATATATATAAAATATATGGTATTTTCTGCATATAGCCGGAAAAAAGCTTTCAACCTTGTGAAATATGCATTGAAAAAAGTCAAGCTTTGTTTTCGAGTTAAGTAACTTTTACTTCACATTGCGCACTGTTTCAGGTACTTTTACGCTTACTTGTTAAGTATGAATTGATAATTATCTATATCAATCGCAATGACAATGGCGTTCATGGATATATATAATAATAATAATAATAATAAATCTTTATTTTACTGCCCACAAACAACTGTACAGTCTATGATGTGGTGCACACAAAGAAAATTAAAACACAGCACTATATCAAACATTAAAATACATGTCACAATGAAAATATAGACAGATAACAGAAACTGAAAGACTATACAGAACCCGCCTTACAATAGGTAATTCAAGGACATCCACTTTCGCACATAAAACAAACTGGTGTGAACAAAGAACAATGTCAAGATGGGTCTTATTAAACGCTAATTGGATTTTCGATAAAGGAGACACGGATACATAAAATTGAAAGAATAAAACACGGAGGACAAGCACAGGACAACCACTTTCTTTCATTTAGCAACGACGTTTGATTTTGGGCAGAGACATTGCACCCTGAACGAGACCCCGACCAAGATAGGGTGATAAGGGGGAAGGCTAATTGGGAGATGGAAAGGGTGATATGGGGGATGGAAAGGAAAACTCCGAGACGGAAAGGGTGATTAAGGGAAGGAAAGCTGCGAGATGGAAAGGGGGACCACGAGGAACGGGCAGAAATACCGTGATTGTGCGTATTTACGGGGAGTTGCGATATTTTTCAATTTCAGGCCTGATGAATTCTATTTCCCGTCTTGATAAGGTTGCTGAGGCCGATGAAACGTTGTTTTCTGCGTTCATATTCACATAAAAGCGAATGAAGTTACATATCACTGTTGAGAAAACCCCATGCGGTCTACCACTACGCCGTGTCGAAGCAATTTCCACAAAACGTAACCGGTGCGAATTACGATGCGTTGAACATATTCGTTAAGGGGGGGGGTGATCGCGTGCCTCATGGTCTAGAGCACACCAACTGCGAAAGGTGGGGCGAATCTTGCGCTGCAGAACCCAGGTATCCTGGGCTCAATCGCCACCCATGCCCGTTTCGATCTCGATGAGCATCGTACCGGCGTGCGGTCGTGTATCACTACTGCGTGGTGCACGTTAAAGGCCCAAGGCTAGCGGTTCTACTGGACTGGCTAAATGGCTCATCTACAGCGAGTGACTTGTCGCAACTTTGAAAACGGCTAACCAACTACACGCTGTATAAATATCCACACAACCCCGATTATTATTTTCGTTTAGGTCACCTGGAATAGAATTACAGCGATCGCGCGGATTAAAAAAAAAACACAAAACGTTTGATGTCTAACTGAAAGTAGTAAGTGATTTTGATCAACAACATACAGCCCAAAAGGAACGTAAGCAAAGGAGCTAGGTGGAGCCACCTCAGAAAACACCGCGTCGCCACTCACAATGAGAAACTATAGAGGCGGTTAACATCATCGTATCTGGATTGTTTTCTCCATTATCAAAATAGATCGCCTAATATTTTCTGCCATCGCTGCAATGTTTTATCCTTTGCCGTAGCCCAAGACAAAGCCAATTCATGTAGTATCCAGGTGATTATCCCGGCCGTTCCAAAATCGAGTCGCAGGTCATTTACTCGTGATGTCAAATTCTCTTACCGGCTGACGAAGGATTCAGGTTACTCGGGCAAGATTTGAAACATAGCCATAAACTTGCCTATTTTTATTTTGGTACAATGATTGCGGGCACTTGCTAGAACGAAAGAGGAGCGTGAGGAAACTTCACGAGCTGTGAACGTGGCTGGTTATCATTAGTTGCAAAAAGCATGAGAAATGAGCACCCTGCCGATCAAACTCAGCGCCGATACGCGCCCCTCTCGCGGCTGCGTCGCGCTTCCTAATCGGGAAGCGCCCTCTGCAGTCGCAGCGCGGCTGCAGTGGTACACCGGAGGAGTGTTGCAAGGTCGACACGCCTGCTTGGAGTAAGCACGAGACCAGCGGGAGCTGCGGCGGAGCTCTACCCCTCTCCCTACGCTAACTCAAAAGTGGCCGCTCGCGGCGCTGTTCGCTGGGCGATCGTAGAGCGGGAGCATATAGAGGAACTCTAGGCGATCGGTACCTGCTCCCAGCGGACGCAGGTTTCCCATAGTGGTATAAAAAGCAGAGTGGATGTTTTGAGTCATCGCATTAATAAAATAACACCGTCAAAGTAGGTCCTTTGTCATAACAGTTATTTAAATGAATGATCGAAAATTTAATCCAATCGAGAGACGACTTTGGGAGCGTTTAGCCAATCGTGCAACATGTTTTGTAGCCACATCAATGAAGGGAAGCGTACCAAGCGAAAACAAGTGAAAGTGAAGGTCAGTCATGACTGCGCTTATGCATACATACTTAAAAGCGTCTTTTAAATAAGTATTCACTTGCGGTCTTAGCTGTGCGCGTGCTGGTGGCAAGTTTTCACTGTGCAAAGGCAACGTGCATTTCGTACCATCAAGGTTGCCGCTCTTAGCAGCCTATTTATGTGAATTCGTTCTAAGCCTGTCATCCAAACACCGCCCTCTAATATGGCACTCAATGAAAACTCCATATATGGCAAGGAGAAAGTCAACGCCACCCTAGTAATTTTCCTGAACAGGTAGTTCCTCAATTTTGGTCCAAATTCAACAGATGACACAATCGGCCGTAACAACTTCAAAATAACCTAATATTATGTTTTTTTCTGACTTTCGACAAAACTGACCTACGTTTACTGAAACCAGAAGCTGCTAATCTGTATACGAGATAACAATCTATCTTGGTTACACTAACGTTATCTTTCAAGCGGTAGAACAGACATATTAAAATTACCTTTTCTCGTGTCTAAACAAGGTGTACATTTCTTTGCAGTTCAGTGGTTTTTTTGGTTTTTTTCAGAGGCACTTTACAAAAACATTTAAAAAGGTTCCCGATATGCAAACGAGCATATATTTAAGTCTGTCTGCCAGAACTTCGGATACCTTTGCGTTAAGCACTAACGGCGGTGCATTTGCACTACGAAACAATATTTGTCTTTTGGTCACTTTTATGTATTTTTGCGCGCCGCTTACAACAAACATTTAGCATCAATCTTAATGACATTTGGCACACATTTTACGGCTATACCCACTCATAATTGTTACAAGTATTGGACATAAATAACTGAGCAGTTGTCGCGGAAATTGATCGTGAATTTACTCCCATGAAGCCTATGTTTCAAGAAATATATCTTTCAATAAAAGACGAAAATAAAAAAGGCCACGATATGCAAAGCAAGCGCTCTTTATCTACATATCTTAAAGAATTTGAACCAATTCGGTCCAAAATTAAACTCTGCCCATTTGTGCTACCAAACATAGTATGGCCAAAAACGTCACTTTTCGCCTGTTCCTAGCGAGCAGAAGTTCTAATAGACTCATTTTTTATATCAAGATAAAGACAATTTCGTATTGTATACATTCGTATATAATAAATATTTTTAGGAAGCAAACAAGCGTGATAAGTGCGATTAAACACCTCCTTATACCGTAATTTTATCATGGCCGCCGTGGAGCCTCAACCTTAAACTCTATTTGCCGACAGGAAAAATAGAAAATCTTCAATACTACATCAAAGTTATGGTTAGCGCTAAAGGGAACATCCAAAATTCATGGAGTAAAATCAAATTAAAAGATATAATGTGTAATCAGCGTTTAATACCATGCGTTCTCGAAATAAAAGAGTTCGATGTGTTTGTTCAGTGATAATTATTTATTTAGTGCCTGAGTGCAGCTGCCATTTTTGCATGAGTGCGATCTACAGTTGCAGCAGAGCATTATTATCATCTGGAATATAAAATTAGAAGCGGAGGACGGATACATTTTTTTGCCTTTTCGCAAAATTAGAATTTTTGTTTTCTTAAAATCGGACGGTAAAGACAGGTATACGCCTGGCTTGAAGCTCTTCGCCATTTCATGAATGACGTTCAACTGAGTCCATCGACGGAATAGCCAATGAGCGTCGCTAATATATAAAATTGTCCGGTAAAATTGTTTTCAGAAAACAACAAAATTATGTTGTCATTGCTTTTAAAAATATCTTCTGCAAAATATCTGATTTGTTTTCCCTCCTCCGCAGAAGTGATTCAATATTAAACAGAGCCCAACTGCTGAGATTCCACCAGCACAACACACGGCGTTTTCGCTGGCCACTGCGGAAGCCATGACGTCACATCATGCAAGAAGAGCCACGACCGATCTTGACTGCTCTCTCAGTAAAACAACCTCGTTCTGATGAAGACAAGATTTACGGTATTGAGGGAAGCTCGGTTCTTCGACTATAATATTTGTACGCACCATCAACCATGTTGATCCAAACCGGGAATAACTCAACGCCCGCGACTCTTTCGTTGTCATGTCTGATGTGACGGCACGACAGGACCACCCACGTACACTTGCGAAAATTAGCTGTGCAGTTACGCATTGATATTTATAATTAATTTAAGAGTTATTGAGGCGTTTTTTAGATTAAATAAATATCACATCTGACCATATTTCAGCCCACTCTACGTGACCAGGGCAAAAGCTTAGTAAGTTCCGAATATCAACGGACAAGCCCCTTAAAGTGGCACTGCAAGGGAACGGGAAAAAGAATGCTGCTTCAAAGAGCGTGCCTATCAGTGTCAAACACGGGTCTTCATTGATGACATAGATCTAGAGCGTCGGATAATAACAACATTCAATTCTAGAGGTAGATCTGGCTAAATACGTGCACATAAACTCTTGTGATCTTTTCAAGAGAGTGATTTTCACTCAAACTCTTGCTTAGAACACCCGTAAATAGGTGGGGCGTTCACATCTTTATCACTGCTTGAGAATTCCAAGAAGTAAAAAGATCGCGCATGCTTTTCACGCTCTTGTAGTTTTGGTTGTCTGTTAGTTCAGACCTTGGCGTCATCCTCAATAGAAAATGTGCTCATAATTTTGAACTTTTATCACCTATTATGTTAAAAATACAGGAAGTTTCAGAAAAGACGAGAACCGGGATTTTCGGCCCGGGTAAATAAACTATGTATCGCAGAATGTTTACACTCCGTGAGAATATGCCCCTGGTGGTTGGTGTAGAGTCCGAAAGTTTAAAAACAGGACGCAACCTTGATAAAAAAATAGTTGAAAATAACCCAATTTCTTTACGAGCTCACGGCCACCATTGCATATTATCGTTGAAACATAAAAAATGACACTTTATGAACATGAATATATATTTCAGTAAAACAATCTTATTCGCAACGAAGAGGATATTGTTTTAACCCAGGGATCCCGGGTTCAATCTCCACCCTTGCCCGTTTCAACTGGATGAGCATCGCACCGGCGTGCGGTCGTGTATCACTACTGCGGGATGCACGTTAAGCACACCAGGCTAGCGGTTGTACAGCACTGGCTAAGTTTATCATCTACAGCTGAAACACAAGTCACTTGTTGAGGCAGAGCAAGTTCAGGCAGTATAAACATACACACACCCCTCAGGACATTGTTTTCTTTCTTGCTGACAAGTTGTTTTAGTGAAATAGATACTACTGTCGCCCACTGTCATTTCTTGTTTTGACGATATTAGGCTGTTGGCCTAATATTGGATGTCGGCTCATAGAAAAATAAATTCGTTTTCCTCAATATATCTTTTGATTCAGTTGACGTCATCTCATCAAACTTCCGCTTTCTATCCCAGCCGTTAGATTCGCATTCTCACGAAGTTCGAGCTTTTTGCAATGCTTAGTTTATTTACCCCAACCAAAAACACGGTTCTCGGTTCTCAGGAACTCGCTGTACGTAAGATTTCTTCATTTAATTTTTAGTGTGTTGCTACAGTCTAGGGTGTAAGATAGACAGGTGGAAACGGCCCATAGAAGCCTACCGCAGCGCCGTGACCGGAATGTACTCGTTGCTTGCGGGCACCCCGATTTGCGACAGATGGCGCTGCGGCGAGAGGAAAAAAATCGGAATCGGATTTGCGGAACTCTATGGGAGAGTGGGCGAAATAAACCGAGAGCACGACAGTCTTTCATTGAAAATCCAGGAGAAACCATCTACGTTAGTTTAGCCTGTCGCCACCGGTCGCCCACCCGGAGTGAGAGTTCGCGGTGCTCCACATAGATGGCGCCACTGAAAAAGAGAACACCGAGGGGGACACAATCCGGTCGCTCATTTGGCTCTTCGTTTCCCCACCTGTCTATGTTACACCCTGCTACAGTCCCATCCACTTGTGAGGAACGCGATGCAAATAAAACAAGAAATGGCCCGAAACGCCAGAAACATTTTTATTAAGTAGCAACAGAGGATGTAGGTGGACGTTAGTAAAAGGCAGCGCTTCACTCCTCCACGTTTTCCCTCGCCTCCGTCGATTATGAAATATGCTCATTAAAAAAGTAAGCTGAGTCGAGGCCAAATGAGAAAAAAATATCCTCCATGCGCCTTGTGGATTTCTGCAAAAGCACTCGTTCTAGTTATTTATATGGTTGTGAAACACAACGTGGGGATAAAAAAACAGCAACATAACTTGGTGTTTATGAAATTTAACTGTGTTCTCATCACACAGTAAGAAGTCAATTTCTAAATATAATTAAATGGAAAGTAAGGGCAAGCGCATGTTGTTCTCTTTATATATTCAGATAACATTGGAATTTTTCATTTATAAAAACAAGAAAAGCCCAAAAATATTTGATCAGTCATAACTAAAAATAAAATAGGTTAATACTTATTCCAAACGACAAAGTAATATGCGAGACTTAAAGGGAGGCGTATTGACTCTATGAAGAAGAATGTTACCGCAGATAACTTTTACGCCGATAAGTTGTTGTATTTATTTTTTAAACTACCGGAATAGATCAATGTTTGGAAAACAATGCAGCCTGATATAATTTGATATGGTATCCCTTGGTATCCCTTGGGCGCCGCCGGCCGGTGTTTTGCCCTACCCAGTGGCGGCTGTTTCAGGGGGGGGGGGCAAAACAAATACCTCCCCCCCCCCCCCTCTGAGAACTGGGGGGGGGGGCAAGCATCCTTTGCCCCTCGGTTGGTACGCCCATGGTTGCTTCCTCTGTATGAGGAAGCACAAAGAAACTCCGGTCTTCGGCGCTAATCCCACAGTTACTCGGCCTCTTTTGCGTCGTGTCTGTTCGCTCCCCGGGCCTGGTAGCAGGGTTGTGTAGTGTAGGGCTCGTAAATATTTTGGGAGGTGTCTGACTCTTCCAAACCACTTTCTCTCCCCCCCCCTTTCCTACGTCACATGGTTCTCCCTCTTTGGAAATATCAGCTGATCTTCCAACATCTTATCTCTATCGTGCAGGAATGTTTGTTGATAGGCAAAAACTACTAAAATTTGAAAGTAATTTGTAATTTGAGTAGAAGTTACTCGTAAAAAGTAAGTCAACTACTAATTACCGAAATAAAAATGTAATTGAAAGTTACAAGACTACTCAGAAAAGTAGTAAAACTAGAGTAACTTGAGTAGAGTAGTTGAACTACGTACAAGTCTGAAAAAAGGGATGTAGTCGACATGTGCTGTCATAACCTGCAACGTAAGCAAACTTTTTTGGTACTTCTGATCGATATGTTAGAGTTTCGTTTATTTTATCATCTTTGATACCTTGATCTATAAAGCATCATATTAGGTTCATTATCACTCACCATTATCTCAAACGCAGTCTGCGTTATTACCATATAATTAGATATAAATTCGATTCTGCTTTTGTTAAATTTAAGTAGGCCTTGCAAACGTGTATTTTATCCGACTCATAATTTGCGTACAAGTTGTATCTGCTTTACAAATTTGTGTTCGTGTCTTTTTCCACTTTTCTGTACATTTGAGATTGTGATTTTGAATGCACGAACTAAGTGTGCACCACACAAAGGCTCCATAGCTTTTTGGGGGCACAAAAGAAACAATAAAACAATTATTGCTACTATTACTACTATTAATATACATTTGCCATACGTTTCTAGGAAATTGCGAAGTGTTCGCTGTCTGCTTTTTAACTCCAAAGGGTTTATGCCGTTTTATATAAGAAATTGACAGGTCAAGCTCTTGGATATAGTGAACTACGTTGTTTTCGGGCTGTCCAGAGCTATGGAAAGGTAAGAATGACCGTATTTGGAGGGGAATATTGAAAAGTGTGGCATAAAATTCTAATTTTTCCCCTGAAGCAGATGTATTCGATACACTAGCACAGGGGTGGCCAAATCCGCGGCTCGCGAGCCGCATGCGTCTCTTTGCTGGTCCAAGTGCGGCTCGCGGATCCTCGTAAGGCTTCCCCCCCCCCCCCCCCCCCCAACCCCCCCGCCTCTTTCTGCGTTTCCCCAGGAAAAAAGAAGGGATTTCAGGCAGAGTAAAGCACGGCTCGCGGTTTAGGCAGCCTTGTACCCCCATAAGTACTGTCGTACAGCCTTGTGCACTCATACGTACAGTCAGACTCTGAACGAAATTTAGATTTGCCCCCCCCCCTTCCCCCCTGCGGCTCTTAGAAGTTTCGTGGTTTCGTTTGCGGCTCTTAGGCCGGGTCAGCCTGGCCACCCCTGCACTAGCATTACCAATGTTTAGCTCCCTTTTTGTGCAGCGTATGGTACTCCGCCATTATTGATGTCATGACTTCAAGCGCCCCTATGTTTGCTCTAGAAATCTTCACTAGCCTCCTCGTTTTTAAACCCCCGAAGTTTGACCCGTTATAGAATGAGAGTTTGCTCCTACCGCAGGCCATCCATCTTTAACAAACTTACAAATAGATTTTTTAGGTCAACTATAAAGAAATGTTAATTAACGTGAAGCTTGATTAGGAATGCACCTTTGTTTTTAGGTTACTTTTCTTACTTTCTATGAATCTCGTCGTCTTGACTTGTCGGGTACTCTCCCACGAGCCTCTATTGGATTAGGACGTACCCGTTTCTATACCGTGCTTATAAATATTATGGAATAAAAATAGTAATAATTATTATTAATATTATTATTATTAACGTGTGTTGTTCTTAACTTGCTCACCCAATTCCACTAATCATTCAATCTTGGTCCACTTATTAAGTTTTTACTGAACGATATATTCGATAAAATAAACAACAAAAATATTTATTTCAGCAAAAAACCATCAAGTTTAACACTGTGCAACAATTAGTTTAAAAATAAAAGTTAAGCAACAAAAATTGGCGTTAGGACGCAAACAGTAAGTGGTTAGATCGGTCCCCCGAACGACCAGGGTAAGCCTTTTCAAAAAGCTGCATTCACAATATGCCAACTTGCGTACATTATCCGGCTTTCTTCTTTCTGTTTCGTTTTTCATCACAGCGCGACGGCTCCGTCGAGCGTAAAGACATAGACGAGGGGCGATTCTGATGGTTCGTTTTCGCGGTCGGGTGACCCTCAATCTGGTCCGGGTCGCGCGAGTCCGCGGCGGGGTTTCGGAACCGCGGGGCCGAAATATACGCCAAGTTCTCCCGATAAATGATCCCCCATCCCTCGCGCTCTCCTCTCTCTACCCCTCTTCCCGTCTATGTAAATTATGTTTTCCGCTTGTCAGCATTAAGGTCTGGTCACAAGGCTTGCCGTCTGCTACCAGACGAGACGACGCTGTCTATGGGAGCAACTGCTTCGTTGTCTGCTATTTCTTTGCGCTTGTTGGTATTTTTTATGATTTTGTCGTCATCAGCAAGATCCGGGTTTACTGCGGTTTCCAGTTTTCGCCTTTTTCTTTTCCTTTCAGCGTTGGAGAAAAGTAAATACAAGTAGGCTTAGTGCAGAACGGGACGTAGCTATCCTACTTTTAGGGATACCTTCTAATAAATCACAGTGACCGCTTTGGCTGTGCCGCCTTCGGTTGGAAGCACTGTCGGGGCAAGTTGTGGAGCAAAAGATAGCTCATGATTCAGCACTGGGTATACTGTACTCATTCATGCGCAGGGAGAAATAGTTAGGAAACCCTGACGTGAGTTACGTGGAAATTTGATTGAGGTATGCCGCGCATCGCTGAGCTTTAAACACTCACGGCGACAAGCGTAGACGGAGTCCACTAAACCGACTTACAGACGAGCCAGGTAACCATGACCGGTGCTGTTCGCGGCGCGTTGAGAGTTTGAGCGATCCTCGATGAGGTGGCTATTGCCTTCTAAAATAACAATCTTGACAATAAACGAACGTGAAAACGTTTATTTTATTTTATTCAACACTGTTATGGCCTGCAGGCATTGTAGAGGTGAAGGGCGAGGACAAAAACAAATCAATAGGATAAAACAAGTTTACGGCACAAAAATGCAGCAAAACGTAACTTGTAGGTAAGTTAAGGATGATTCGTTAAATAGCGCTGTCGCTAAATAACATTTTCTGGGAGTGTTTTAAGAGAGCTAGACATGTAAGAGACAAACAGGTGGCGTTATCATATACAGCGGAAGGAATTGTTTTAACATTCTTTACCTTTTTATAAACAGTTTTTGAAGCAAAAAATTTGTTTCATATGTTTTCGGTGTTTTTCGACCGTGGAAAATAAATGTTAAGGGGTGATGTGGGGTTTTAGAGTAATTTATTTCATTTATAAAAGAATACTTATCATATTCTAGGACTGGTATAACACATCTCGTACCTATTCCAAATATGCAATCAGAGATTGAATATCTTTGCTAAAACCCAAGTTATGAGAGATCGGTCCAATTCGATTAGGTTATTTGTTACGGATCGTTAGAGAAAAATTATTCGTAAATTATCAAAATTTTTAATGCAACTGCATTCACAAAGTTGTAATATGTGCGGTGATGCTAGTTTGGATTTTAGCTTAGAGGGTTATGTTACTAAAACGATTGTAATTATAGCGTAAGAGAGATGCTTCCTCATTATTTAAGAAGGTAATGAATTGGATAGAACTCTTAAGTTGGAAGACCATAAAAGTAGCATCACCACACAGCTCCTTTCTTCCTGATTAAAATGGCACCAAACGGGTTAATACTGTCCAAGACAAACTTCAGAAAACGCCTGTAAGTCATCGGTACTTGTGAAAAAAAGTGTGAAGAGAGAAAAAAAGCCCTTGAAGTAACTGTGTTCTTTATAGAAAATTAAGACTATAATTTATTTCATATCTAAAAATAAATGGAGAAATATTATTTTGCACAGAGCTGGGTGGGTATGTCTAAATACCACAAAAGCCATTTTCTCAAAAGTGAATTTTCCCAAACTTTTTACCATTTAAAAACCAGCCTCCCCTTAAGGCAATATAGCGAGTACAGCCATGATAGAAGTTGAAGGAAAAGGTTAAAAAAAACGTAAATGTGCTGCTTATTGAACGCTAAATTAACTTGTGACATACCTAGTTTTTATGCAGATGCCAACTGCCAATTTCCGGCAGCTTGCCTTTTTATTCCACTCTACTTGCAGGTTTGTACTTTTGTTCAATCGCGATTCGTTTGATTTTTTAGCGCTTATGTTTTATTTTGTAATTAAGTCTTGCTATTATTTACAATTATGCGAGTATATTAACATATTTGTGCCTTCCGTTTTATAGAAAAGTATAGTTATCCTGTATCTAATTTTTATACTTTTATAAAATGTGAATGTTTCATGGAGTATTCCTCTTTACTTTATCTGCCCGTTACACTTTACTATTTTTAATTCTAGACTATATTGTGCCTGTTCTTGTTCCTAATTCTTAATTTGTTATTCCTGTGTTGGAATATTTGCACGTGGTGCGGGTAAAACGAGTCTTTTTGGGGTACATTCAAAACCGTAACATAGAGCATAGAATGCGCGCAATAATAAACGGTGTTTGTTTTGCAGAATGACCGCATGCTCTTTGCATCAAGTACTATTAGCGCCGCGATGTTTTGGTTGTGCCCTCTTAATGGTCTCCTTTTCCCGACGTCACGACCAGGATTTTCCTCGCCGCGATTGGCAGGATTTGCATCGCTGTGGAACCTGCGGTTGGGCATGCATAATAATAATAATACAGGATGCAGTTGTTTTGGCCAATCGCGAACTTCGACCACAGCGACGCTCTTTGTCGTGCACGTCGCCGATAGAGGTAATTCCATGGGACAAGAGGACGGGAGGGGAGGAAATTAACAAGAACATCAAATAGATTTCTACCACACACGTGAATATCTGTTTTTACTTAGAATGTGCGACCAGCTCCAGCATGATTACTTTCTCAAAATAGTGGTTTTGTAGTTTAGTAAACTTTTTAACATTATCAGCACTTGTTCAAAAGCAATTCAAAGTCTGTTTAGCACTTTAATTGTAAAACTAGGTAGAAGCTTCACTCTTAACATTCTGTTTATTGCCATTGAGAACGCTTCAATTCAAGAAGTAGCTTATACCTCGCACTTGATTGACGTTTCCAAAGGAGGTGTCCCAATATGTCCGATGTCTATTTCACTTGTTATGAAAATTGAGTTTATCTACATCCACTAATTTAAAGTATACGGTAGAGCAGCTTTCCATGTGCAGTCGACAGAGTTGGTCTGAACAACGCGCACAAGTTCTGCTAAATTCAACTGCCCGGACTTCATCAACCATAGTGGGAACGTAAAGAACTGGATTCTGCCACGCCGCGAGAAATAAGACTCTGTTCAGCCCCTGGGACGCCGAACGGTCCAATTAGAGCAAACCTAAATTAAGACACGGTGGCAGCAGGCCTGTCAAGGTATCCCAAAACTATACTATGCAAATATCCCTCCCACACCTTCTCGAAGGTAAGGCAAGGGTGAACCTTAGTTTGCACCGCGCCAAGCCGGAGCGGAATGTCAACTTAATAAACGACATTACAATGTAGCGCGAAACGTGACTTTTACCCTCTTTGTTTACAAAGTTGCGATGTTCAAGACAGTCAGAACAAAGCGTATGACTTATTTGCGTCAAAAATGCCTATTTCAATGGCGGCGGTTTCTTTCTTTGACAAAGAACGTTCTTTAGTGCATTTGTTAATTTTTTTTTATATTGTAATTTTCACCAGTCTGTGTTCATTTCGGTGATACCCTATGGCCCCCATGAGGGAGAGTAGTACGCCAGCTCTTCCAATATTAACCGTGGGGACATAAAGATCACTGCGGCGGGACCGCCTGAGTTCAGTTATGGCTGCCTTGCGGTCTCGTCGACCCACTGTGCCACACACCCATGCCCTCTTCGTTCCGGGACAGGATCGGATGGAAGTCGGGATCTCGGGGTCCTCTCCCAGCGGGTCCTTCCTGGGTCGTTCGCTTGGCGACGCCCAGCTTTATTTTTACAATAGTTAGTCCCCAATTGGCTTTTTCCTGAGAAATTCACACTTGATCACATGATCCAATTCATTTTTATCAGAATTGGCTTTAAGTCTCCAGTGCCTCACGGTGAGGGACGCAGGGGACAATTATTTTTCATTCTTTTATCGACCCCGACCTCAAAATATGTGATACTTCATGGTAGGGAATTCTAGGCTATAATAAATAAATGCATCACTAAATGGAGTGGTTCACGAAGATCGAGAGTATTGTAACAGGACATGTCTATACTTCTGTTCCACCTTCAGTCCGGAGCGCAGTGGACGCCACGAACTATCCCAGCCGATCCAGCGCCGGGAGAAAATCACGTGACCTGCCGGTTGGTGGAGCGACACAGGGAGCCCAAGGTCGCATGACACTCTCTCAACGCTGGATTGGCTGAATGGTTCCTAGCGTCCGCTGCGCTCGGACGGAAGGTGAAACGGAGTATAGGGGGACGGTGCGCCATTGGACCTTTTGTTGGAGCGTAAGAAAGCTACGAAATTGTATAAACCAAATGGTCACATTGGTAGAGGGTCGCATGCGTAAACCAACTAAAAGCATCGTTTGACCTTCAACTCTATGAACAAACGTGTTTAAAACAACAGATAGTTGCACCAAATGCGCGGAATAGTCAGTCGCATCGAATACACCGTTAAATGCTTCCTTTTAGAGCGCAGCTCTTAGGTACCCTTTTCCGCGTATAGCGGCGTCGGCGTCGCCGTTGGCGTAACCCCGCGGGTTGCATATATGGGACTTCGCATACCTTTATATCAATTCAATTCCCCGCTACAATTTAGCGAAGAAACTGAATTGGTGCGTAGGTCTGTGATGTCCCCCAATGGAACACTGCGCATTCAGTCTACCAGCTAGCTTTAGCGGCAAAATTGATTTATCGTGATCTCAGCACCAATTCAGCTTCCGCGCTAAATTTAGCTCGGAATTGAATTGGTCTTGAGGTCACGTGACATCAGTCTTCCTCCTAAATTTTGCAAGGAAACCGACTTTGTGTATAAGTCACTTGACATGAAGTCATGTGACATCATTTTTCTTGCTGAATTGATTAATTTAGGGTGAAACCTGAATTGATGTTGAGGTCACGTGACGCCAATTTTCCCGCTGAATTTAGCGGGAGAACTGAATTTGTCGTTGCGGTCACGTGGCGTCAATTTCTTAGCTACATTTCGCGGAGAAACTGTGACGTCATGTGACGTAACAAGTCACGGCTTCACGAAATCCGGCGCAATGGACCTTTTCCGAGAAGGGTTCTGCGCACGCGCGAGCGCCCGATGCCAAGCGGCGGAAGTTGGCACCAAAAATCGAGAATATTCGGAAGGAGGCTGTAGTTCAGCGAGTAGAAAACGTAATTGCAGCATACATATAATTGTGTGACGCAAAAAAAGAAAGCGGACGGAAAGAATAACACGACGTTTAAGTGGACGCCACGGATGCCCCACTTGACGGCGCGTTGGGCACGCCCCGCTGCTCAGAGAACGGAGAAACTGGTAGCGTAGCTCCCATTATCGACTGGTAGCGCAGGTAGGTCCCTTCCTCGATTTTTAGTTCGTGCAGCCACCGCCTGGTGCCGTCGGTATGTGAAAAAGGTCCATTAGCCAGAACGATTCACGTTGAAACATATACACCGTGCGCGTTGCATTATGGGGCCCCCAACCTACCCTTCTCCGTCCTCCCTGACCTACCGTCAAACAAAACAGAACAAATCAAATCTGTCTCTCTCTCTCTCTCTCTCTCTCTCTCTCATATATATATATATATATATATATATATATATATATATATATATATATATATATTGTGGGGAACGGAAAAAAAGACGAGAATAGAGAGGACCGACAACCGGATGACAAGCGGGCACGCGAGCAGTCGGAGCTTCAACACCTCGAGGATTGGTGTTCGTTTTTCTTGTCTCCACATTTGGCGCCCAACGTGGAGCGCCAAATATATATATATATATATATATATCCTTTTCAAATTTTCTAACACGGTATATCACAAAAATCAACATACCTCAAGAGCTGCGCTCGAATTTCGCATTACAGAAAAGCGTAAACATTTGTAATATTTGTGTTTGTTTTTGTCAAAGTAGAAAAGTATTTACGATTTACAACACGAAGCCCTATCAACTTTAAACATTTTCTTTATTGTTTTTACATGCATCACAAAATGAGTGTTGGGCATGTGAGAGTTTGCTAATCAACCATATTTAAATTGAAATTTCAAATCTCAATGTAGATGACCTCAGAACTTGAACGCCCTGTTTTCAGATATTAATTTCCAAAGAACAATTGCCAAATAGCAGAATTGGTATCATGGACTTCATTTGAAGTACCTCCCATGCATTCTGCATATTTCGAGAACGATATTAATTTATTTTATTTTTTTACCATTTTTAGTAGTGAGCTTAGATTTCTGTCGAAATTCCACCTAATCACCGGCCCCTCAAAAAAAAAAAAAAAAGAAGAAAAACGTTACAGAAATTGGTCAGCAGTATAAGGCCAGCTTTAAGGCTCACGCCACTAGGCCGTTCGTTGCCGCGCAAATGTTGCCCACTATACTCAATTCACCTGTAATCTCAAAATCCGATGGAAATCACGTATATTTGTTGAACCAGTTATACGTCGATCTTTCGTTACATGAAAATGCTTCCGCCCATACCCACGTGCGGATGGCGGGGTCTGGGCCGGAAATGGAATAAAAGGAGGCAGCTGCTTGGTCAGAGGCAAGCCCGTAGCTGCCAACGCACTGTCAGCTTAGGGGTCGAACGGAATAAACTCTGCACGTTTTCACATAGGCGCGTGGGAATTTCTACCCACGAGAACGCAGCCCGATCGATGGAACGGTCGGAACGTGAAATTCCTGATTAGGTGGGACATTTCGCGTTTGGGGACAAACCCTGGGAAATTGGGGAGAGAAAGAGATAAACGAAATTCGGAAAGGAGAAAGAAACGTGCATTCAAACCGTGGTATTTGGGAAGCTGGCGCGACGGTTCGATTTTAACGGCATTCTCTGTATTTCTTATAAATGCTTTCGGGGTACTTTTTTGGCGGCCTAATTAAGAGAGAGCGTAGGAAGGGGACGCTTGGAAGCGACCGTTCCGGGAGTTTGACCTGTTAATATGGAATGGTCCTGCTGGACGTAAGGGTTAGCGATGCGAATGAGAGACGAACGTTATAATTAGGACAGATGGTGAATGGGTTGAGAGGGCGGTTTTGACACGTTTTAAGCACGGCTGAAACGAGAGCGGAAAATAATTGGAACGTCTGTATTTCGAGTTGGAACTTCCCGATAATTAACAGAAAGAGGTTTTTCGACACCTAACTAATTGCTCTATTTTTTACTGTGTTTACTCTAAAGGGCATTGGTTTGTTTTCACTCTAATCTTTAGGCAATAAAACAGTGGTTAAACGCATGGTAATACTCTACGCGAAAAATGTGCCTTTGATTTGTTTATGTTCTCTAAATCTAAGGAATGGTAGTTTATTACGCTAAAAACAGAAAACATCTGGTGAAAATAAAAACCTACAAGCTTACCACATCAGAAAAGACGCACTCTACACAAAATACATTAAAATGATGTTAAAGCAACACCGTCCACAGCGCTCTAACTTGTGGAATTTTAGGTTTACTTAAGGTTTAAGGAAATAAAATCGTTACTTCGAATATTTGTTATATCTGTAGTACCTAATATTTGTCTTTCAATTCTACATCGTCAGTTTTTTATAAATTAATTATCAGCAGTAGTAAAAAACGCAGAACTGTACTTCCATTTATTTTTTAAATCTTTCCTCCTTTTGTTTCTTTCAGAGCTTGGGCAAAGGTTACCAAATGTACATATCTGAGCTTGCAGAAAGTGTAGAGCTTGCAACGCCACCTATTCTAAGATAAACTAAAACCGGAATTTTGGTAAAATCTAAATTTATTGCATAACATAATAAATTATTGTTTCAAGCACGGTGGCCGCAGAGATGTAGAAATGTAAAAGTGTGACAGGTGAAATAAGCTTAAGCGCTCAGGCGAGAAGGTGAAAATTTGACAGAAGTAAAGGTAAACTTAAGCGGTATTGCATTTGAGAAAAACAATTACATTTAAATTGTCTTTATCTGGTCTCCAGGATATTGAATATCAAAATTATATTTCAGCTTCATGCGCGAATTAAACCGCTAGAACGATTTGAAGAATAGCGGTGAAGCCCCCTCTTTCCCGTCAGGTTCGATGGGAGGAGTGGAATCGTGACGCATTATACAAAGATCTCAACATTTCTCGCCTTCCGCGGGTTTTATACGAGTGACAAAAGCCCTGCACGCGTTCCGTCACAAGCGGCACGCTCAAAACACTTGAAACCTCTGGGGTACGAAATCGCACGCAATGGTTCATTTCCCGATTTTCTCGAGCCTCTTTATACGTTCAAATAACATGGTCGTGATGTTCAAATTCATAAGACCAAAATACGATAGAACCCACGTCAAACTCTTTTTTTTAACTTTAGAACCTCTCCAGACACTTTTTTGACCCCAGGCAAGGAAGGAAAATAAAACCACTAAAAGAAAGAGACTACACACATTGTCTCCGAAAGCAGTCCTATAATAACCCGAGAAATATTTTGATAGCGTCTAATCGAAATCTTCATATTATACGTTCTCATCTGCGTTTTTTTGTTTTTTGTTTTTTTTACTTTCTGTACGACGAAGGCTGTAACAAAGATTAACGCACATGATGTTCAGTTTCTGTCTACTAGCTACACAGGGGGAGGGGGGTAATTTTGTTTCGGAACGACGGCACAAATGTGCATAATTAGTTTAACTTTATCCAATTAGTCTGTTGACTTGAGGGCGGGTAAGGATTGTGTCATGTTTCGGCCCTGTTGGGAACCACGCTGCTCGGTGCACTGCGACAGTGAAACTCTTTCTTACATGCCTCAGGGGAGATGGAAAGCGGTGAGGGGGGGGGGTGCAGGAGAGGAGGCAGTGTCAGGATGTCGGTTGAGCATGGTAACTGAGAGCTTCAAAGAGGAGAACGCGTGGCCTGTCATGCTCCTCACTTTTGCTTCATAATTCGTTTTTTGGCGCTCCTATAGTTTGATGCTGGAATATGCTTTGGCTGCAAAGCAATAACAATCGCTACTCACCATACACGGTGCTTTACTTATGTGTCAGTGACTATATTAAGTATGGTATGTGCTGAAATGATCACCTATAATAATCTATGGGTGAGCAGCGTCCGGCGCCGATGACGCGGCCTCCATTTTGGTTGAGCGAGGGACAGACGTGTAAAAAAGGTATAATTTGTGGATCTCTCAAAATATGTTTTTCGTTTACTTTATGGCAAATCCACACATCAAACTTTTTAATTAGTGTGTGCTGGTGGCATTGAGTGTATTGGACTTAACTCCTCAGTTCTCGCAGTTGTAAATACAATCAGCGAGGGCTATATATTACAAGCAAAAACATTCACAGGGTCTCCTATACTTTGTCTCACCTACGATGGACTAAAGGCCAAAGCCACGGGCCGCCAGGTCCAATCACGTTCCACGCTATACTATGACACGCTTAACATTGATTAGGGGTGGACGAATAATGCTCGAATCCAAAAGCGCCGCATCATTTCTATAGCTTCGACGCTGCAAAGAGCCTATATGTCGTGGCTTTCTTTGCGATGTAAAATTGTTGAGTCACTCAGTGCTCTTCGATTCGAACCACTGTCCACCCGTCCCCTCATCAGTGATCCGAGACGCGGGCACCGATACGTGCATCGAAGCGAAATACCGCACAATTTCTAAGTGGCTCGTGATTGGATCTGGCGGTCCGTAGCTTTTGCCTTTAGTCCATCGTAGGGTGAGACGAAGTATAGTGTGATCTCTAAGACGACTTGAAGGCGAAAGCCGAAGTACCGATGCATTAAAGACAGACGTATTATTTACTCGCTCAGTCATCCCTCTTAGCGTGCTGAGTCATCCTTCTAATGTGCCGAGCCATCCTTCTCACTGTGCTGGGTCATAATCTTAATTCGCCAACTCATCCACTGAGTGGGTCACAAACGCTTTGGTACCTTTCGTGTCACTGACACGTTTTCGCCCAAGGATTTTGAAGGCCGACTGAACGGTCAGACATATAAGGCTTTCCCTTAATAATAATTCCGCGATAAAAACAAAATAAATATATTGGTTCGTTTATGCAGAAGCCGCATTACGTCTATTTTTTTCACGTCGGGATAATGTTGGGTCGATAGCAAAATATATTCAAAAATATTTAGGCTTGTAGTCGTCGGAGGCCACGGGTCCTAAACAAAGTTAACTATTTATTTATACATATAGAAAATCCTATTTAAATGAGGGCCACTCCCATGAGCGCCGAGCCATAGCTGCTGACGACAGCTCGTCGTAATCGTTCTGTTCGCGTGTCTCACCGCCCTTTGTTCGTGGCTGCTGACTCTCTTCGATATACGTGAGCAACATCACGTCTGGGTCACCGATTCATTTTGCCTCCCAGCTTATGCTTCCTAGCGCTTCAACAGCACCTTCAACCGCGCTTTGAGCTAGTGGGGAGCACATGTAGCGACCGGCATTCTTACATATGATAGCGACCTGGCATTGCGGTTGTTCATGCACCACGTGAGAGAGACAAGAGTCACGATCACCGAACGGCGCGACGCACGCACGGAACGAATACTACGAATACTTAAAAAAAAAGAGTACTTCTTCACAACACTTGAAAATATTAAAAAAACATTACGAACAAGGCGTGCAAATTTATATTTTATATAAGACAAACGTAACCAACACTTTAATTTGCTTAAGGCTGCGGTCCCACGGCAGCCATCTTGAACAAGGCGTTAGTTCAACCAATAGATGGCGACACGCACCCGTGGGGTGGCCGAAACATTGGTTCACGGTGGGATGGCTCGAGCACCATCACGTTCCCCTCGTGGCCTTGCTCGCGCCGCTGCCAGCTGTGCTCAGCTGGCTCAATTAGCGTGGCCCAGCAAACGGATGTATGAGAGAATGTCAGGCTGGGTATAAATTGTTCTCTGATATACGGAGATGCGGTTCGGCGGTTGTCACGGGCTTTCGCAATCTTACCAAGAAGGAATCAAATGTTAATTGACGTGTCGATATTCTATCAATGAAAACTCCTTCTGCGGGAATGCACGCTCAGTAGACTTAATCTTCCAAGAGACCGGTGGAAGCGGACGTCAAGTAAACTGCTTCGCGATTTACGGTGCTTACTTCACCATTTTAATGACGACTGCAAATTACGTCACGAAATATTGTGTTTCACGGGGTCCGGAAGATGTTGTAAAGGTTGTTACATTATAGTTCCCAGAAAACAAACGCCGTTGCAATATTTTCAGAAGTACCGACACACATAATGTTGTAAGTACAGCTTAGGAGGAATATGATGAAAACCATCAGAATAAATAGGAAGACGTTTATTTGCAATGAAGACGCTATGAATGAACGGCGTTTAGCGACGGCATGTTATGAGCGTTCGGGAATTTATAAGTTCACGTGATTGCTAACTATGGACATGCGGACAATGAAGAGCAGTTTTGTCGGGAGATGGTGTTGCGGTGATGACCTGATATCGGACGACTCGTGGCAGACGAACAAGCAAGTTTCTTCTCAGCGAATGGTAAGCGTCCAGTGTCAAGCACAGCACGTGGTTACCGACGTTGTCGACGTTTCGAACACTTACCGCTTTCGACAAAAGTCCTGGCACCTGGGCTAACTTTCTGGAAAGACTCGAAGTCTTCATTGAGTCCAACGCCATCATGAACAGTAACTGAAAACGATCAACTATTCAGTCGGTGGGTGGCGAAACGTATCCGCATCTGCGGAGTCATGGTCGATGCGTACTCTAAGTGGCTGGAAGTTTACACGATGCCTGCCACGACGTCCGAACACGTCATAGACGTTCTACGGTCTCTTTTACTTACTTTTGCCGTACCGAAAATACTTTTCTCTGATAACGCGCCAACGCGCCAAACAGATGGTGTGCGAAACGAAAAAAAGCCCTCTTGAAGCTTACGGAAGAAGCAGTTCAGTGAAGAATCGCCAGGTTCTTGTTCCAGCAGCACGCGACGGTCTCATCTTACACGGTAAAAACACCCGCCGAAGCAATGTTCGTCGGACGAAGAGCCACACCCCTCGATCTCATGATACTATGGCCTACGAACGAAAATCGAGAGATTCCCAGATCGGGAGTAATGGCAGTTTATTCGGTCGGACAACTCGTTTACGTGAGGAATTTCAGTGGACGTCCGGCCTTTCATGTAAAACTTGAGTAGAAAAGGCTCTATGTTGTTTGGCTAGATGGTGTCATCCCTCTGAACACGTTGGATATCAATGCCCTTGAGAGTAAATATAACTAAATCACAAAACTCTCTTTGTGTATTGTGTATCTGCCTTTATATTTGATAGTAGAAGCTATGGGGGTGATTTGGACATTTCACACCAGGCTCCTTTTTCTTATTTTTCGCCTCATACTCCTTTGCGGTTTAAGTATGCTTCAAGAATCTTTTGGAACGGGGACACTTTACGTCAACGAGGCCATTTTTTCCAAGCAGTCAATCAGGGAATGCTGCTAGAAATCCGTCCCTCATATTAACGAATAAGCCGCACTTCTGCAGAGTGCAGTTTTCCTGTTTCACGTACAGTTGTAAATTTGCATCCTCATTGGTTCTACCATATTCTGTTGCGGGTGAAGAAAGGTCTTTGGGTACACGATACTTGAAACAAGTCTGGCACTGTACGTTGTGGTTCGACACCCACTAATGTCGTCGTCCTTATAGAGCCTCATCATTTAATCGTTACCTCGTCACCTCATATTGCTCTTCATCAACAATAAGTACAATAGGCTACCGCCATGTTACAATACATGAATTAAAAAATTAAGTGCTTCAGTCCTTCATTATGTTTATTATTTATATAATGTTAATACGTTACATTAACTCAAGACGATCGACGTACATCGTCGATCTTCAAATGTACCTGTATATGAATTTGACGCACAATCACAAAGAACACAGCGTGTGGCCTCTTTTCTTTGGATTATCTTTTTGAAACCAGCGCAAGCTGGCATTTTCTCTTCTGAGACGGTTAGAACGGTCACACATAAAAACCCTCGTTTCTCCTACCCGGCTGCTTCCTCCTCTCATCATGTGCACCTGATTATAACTAAACAAGCTATAATAATGGTGTATTATTCATATTTAGTTTCAGTTTCGCAATAGGCTACCGCCTATCAGCAATAGGCTATCAGCAATAGGCTACCGCCATATTACAATCCAAGAATTGAAAAATTGAGTCGTTCAGTCCTTCAACAGGTTTATTATTTATATAATGTTATTACGTTACATTACCTCGAGACGATCGACGTCCATCGTCGATCTTCAAATACTTATACCTGTATATAGATTAGACGCACAAGGGGGCGGGGGGGGGGGCATCGGTTGCCGAGTGCATGGTCTATCGCACACCAGCTCGGAGCACTTGGAGCGAAAGCTCGCGCTGCAGAACCCACCCCACCCCTGCCCGTTTCGATCTGGAAGAGCATCGTACCGGCGTGTGGTCGTGTATCACTACTGCGTGGTGCACGTCAAGGACCCCAGGATTGCGGTTGTACCGCACTGGCTAAATTGCTCATCTACAGCTGAGACACCAGACGCCCACTAAGGCAGACTAACTCCCGGCTGTATAAACATACACACAACAATTTGCTATTAGACGCATAATCACAAAGAACACCGCGTACCGCCTCTTTTCTTTGGATGCCTTTTTTAAACCAGCGCAAGCTCGCGCGTTCTCTCTCTTGAGACAATTAGAACGGTCGCACATAAAACCCGCGGTTGTCCTACCCGGCCGCTTCCTCCTCTCATTATGTGTAGTTGGTTATAACTAAATAAGCTATAATAGTGGTGTATTATTCATATTTACTTTCAGTTTCAGTCAGGGAAAAGGAGTTTCGTGGGAACCAGAGCCAATAAATGAGCTGCGCTTAGAGTATCGGCACTCTCTTCCCCGACACTGTTGTGAACGCCGCCATTTTGGTGCTAGTGCAGAGCAGGCGCAACTGCCGATCGTCATGATTCAAAAGTGCGACATCCTCAGCATTAGATTCGGTGTTAGGAAGCTCATGTAATGTTGCTTTGCTTTGTCGCAAACTGTTTAAAGTGGATGACGAAAAAGTGTTTCTTGTGATTTCAGATAAAGCTTCAAATAACTGGCAACCATGATTTTAAGCCACAATATGGCCAAGTGTCGCTACTCTGAAGCGTAGCTTATTTAATGACACTATTCATGCTCTTGTTCAAGAGGCATGTATTACCTGGAGGGGCCATGACGTAAGGCCCGTGGATTCCAGAAGCCACTACCTTTTGACACCTGCCTCTTCCTCATTGTTCCCGCTTGTGCCAGTAAATTAGCTACGGTTCAGAGTAACGACACTTGGCCATATTGTGGCTTTAACTCATGGTTGCCAGTTATCTGCATGAAGCTTTATCTAAAATCACAGGAAACGATTTTCCGTCCTCCACAAATGTTTAAACAACCCGCGACAGAGCATTGCAATATTGCATCAGCTTCCTAGCACCGCATCTAATGCAGAGGAAGTCGCACTTTTGGATCATGACGATCGGCAGTTGCGTTTGCTGTGAACAAATCCCAAAATGGCGGCGCCCAAAACAATTTTGTTGAACGGAGTGCCGATACTTTAAGCGCAGCTTATTCAGTGACTCTAGGCATGAAGTAAACTAGGGTGTATTTTTTCCTCTTCGTCTTTATTGTTTTTTGATTTCAATTATATCGAATAATGAACACTTTATATCACGCTACGCTTGTGTAATTATTTATCTTAGATTTATTAACCTGACCCAGTACTTAAACCGTTCATTTATCGATAGTAAATCTTGAAATATATTTTGTAAATGTGAAGGTAAAACGACACGGAGATTGATGATGATACAGACGCCAACGCCGCCCTCGAAATTTTCTTGAACTTAGAAATCAGCAGTTTTGTCTGCCATCCGCCAGGTAGCGCAACAAAACACCCAAACAGTTTTTAATTGTTTTTAAAATTAGCTAAGCTCTACAACTACCAAGAAACCAAAGCATGATCATTGGGAAAATCTAATACATCGCAATGTATGTCTATTCCATACAATAAATGTTATTAGATGCCAATAAATCTGTTTGATGTCCAAAAAAGATGTGCGTCAAAAACAGGTAAGTTTGAGTGGCTCCCGGAGCGTTATGACTTTGAAAATAAAAAAAGCCACCGTCCACCTCTTGGGCAACTATTGTAGTTCTAAATGTTATAAAAGATTTTACCATAGTTTAATTATTTACTCGGCGGCATTTGAATTACCATGACTCGAAGCACAAAAAAGTGCTATGTTTGATATAGAATATCTAAACAAAAAAAATTTACACAACATTAAATTTTTTTGATCATATTACCAATTATAAGCACTACATCTGTAGCTAATTTCATTGCCCTAGCGTTTGTCATTAAAAACATATTTGTGCTGAAAAATGTCAATTTTAGGGCAATATTTGGAGAGCTGAAAAAAACAAAGTAGTGCAAATACCAAAAAAGTATACCGTTACATTCTGCTCCGACATCATCTTAACAAAACAGCTCTATTGGAACCGTGTTATCTTTAATGAATCGTTCATAAAACATGAACCAGCGGAGCAAGTGAGGGTCCGCACCATCATATTCGCAACGCCACAAATGCGCATGAGCAGTATAAACCGATACATACATAATATCAAATGAAAGAGGATTGCATGGCCTTTCGAATGACATCAATCCCACAAAACAGTATTTAAAAGGAGATGAGTAATGACCTGCCAAAAAGTACCTAAACTGCCACATTCAGTGGGATAGTAGCCTCAGCTCATTTTACGGTCTACGAAACCGTTCACCCATGTTCTAACAGTAGTCTACCAGGCAACTGCGCTTCCACTTCCTCGTGAATCATCCGGTGCGCGGTGGATAACTGATTGTTACGAATTCTGTTTACCACCAAAGAAAACAAATGCTTTCTGGAGTTGACCAGAAGTCACCGACAAGTTTTATTTTCGACATGCAAACGTGACAAGATCCGCAAGCCTGGCGAAGTATCGCAGTCACAAACATTACAGTGCAAATGTATTGTACTGCTGAAATGTCATATGCACACTTTTCAACGAAGTACCAATCGATACCAGATACAGGCCACCCGAGATCACCTCTGAATGTGGCAGTGATCCAGGTACTTGTATTGCGATACACCTCGGTACATTACAGTCATACATCCAGTTAAAATATATACATACGTGCCCTTAAGGCCACGGTCCACTGAATGTGGCAGTTCAGGTACCTGGTAGGTCATTACTCATCGCCTTTAAGCACTGTTTTCGTGGGATTGATTTCGAAAACCTGCATTTGGTATTACGTATGTATTGGTTTATGCTGTTCATGCGCATTTGGTAGTTGCGTAATTATGAATGGCGCGGCACTACTCTTGCTCGCTGGTTCATGTTTTATGAACGATTCATTAAAGATAACACGGTTCCAATAGAGCGTTTTGTTAAGATGATGTCGGAGCAGAATGTAACGGTATACTTTTTGGTATTTACACTACTTTGTTTTTACAGCTCTCCAAATATTGCCCTAAAATTGACATTTTTCAGCAAATATACTTTTTAATGGCAAAGCTAGGCAATGAAATTAGCTACAGATGTAGTGATTATATTGGTAATATGCAGAAAAAAATTAATGTTATTGTAAAATTATTTTGTTTAGATATTCTATATCAAACGTAGCACTTTTTGTGCTTCGAGTCATCGTGATATTCAAATGCCGCTGAGTAAATAATTAAACCATGGTAAAATCGTTTAGAAACATTTAGAACTACAATAGTTGCCCAAGAGGTGGACGGTGGCTTGTCATCATTTCTCAAAGTCGATAACGCTCCGGGAGCCCTTCAAACTTACCTGTTTTTGACGCACACTCTTTTGGACATCAAACAGACTATTGGCATCTAATAACACATATTATGTATGGAATAGATATACATTGCGACGTATTAGATTTTCCCAATGGATCTTGCCTTGGTTTCTTGATAGTTGTAGAGCTTAGCTAATTTTAAAAACAATTAAAAACCGTTTGGGTGTTTTGTTGTTAGCTACCTGGCGGATGGCAGACAATACTGCTGATTTCTAAGTTCAAACAATTTTCGAGGCGGTCTGTTGGCGTCTCGTATCATCATCAATCTCCGGTCGTTTCACCTTCGCATTTAGAAAATATATTTGAAGATTTACTATCGATAAATGAACAGTTTTAAGTACTGGGTCAGGTTAATAAATCTAAGACAAATAATTAGCACAAGCGTAGCATGATATAAAGTGTTCATTATTCGATATAATTGAAATCAATAAACGATAAAGACGAAGAGGAAAAATACACTCGAGTATCACTTCATGCCTACGAGTCACTAAATGAGCTGCGTTCAAAGTATCGGCACTCCGTTCCCAAAATTGTTTTGACGCCGCCATTTTGGGTCTTGTGCAGAGCAGGCACAACTGCCGATCGTCATGATCCAAAAGTGCGGCATCCTCTGCATTAGATGCGGTGCTAGGAAGCTGATGCAATATTGCTAGGCTCTGTCGCGGGTTGTTTAAACATTCGTGGAGGACGGAAAAGCGTTTCCGTGATTTTAGATAAAGCTTCGGATAACTGGCAACCATGATTGTAAGCCACAATATGGCCAAGTGTCGTTACTCTGAAGCCATGACTAATTTACTGGCACTAGCGGGAACAATGAGGAAGAGGCAGGTGTCAAAAGGTAGTGGCTAGTGGAATCCACGGAGCTCACGTCATGGACCCTCCAGGTATTGGCAAGCTTCTTGAACAAGGGCATGAATAGTGTCATTAAATAAGCTACGCTTCAGAGTAGCGACACTTGGCCATATTGTGGCTTAAAATCATGGTGCCAGTTATTTGAAGCTGTATCTGAAATCACAAGAAACGCTTTCCGTCCTCCACATTAAACAGTTTGCGACAAAGCAAAGCAATATTACATGAGCTTCCTAACACCGAATCTAATGCTGAGGAAGTCGCAATTTTGAATCATGACGATCGGCAGTTGCGCTGCTCTACCGTTGGCTCTGCACAAGCACCAAAATGGCGGCGTCCACAACACTGTCGGGAAAGGGAGTGCCGATACTCTGTAAGCGCAGCTCATTTATTGGCTCTACTTCCCACGAAACTCCTTTTCCTGACTGAAACTGAAACTAAATATGAATAATACACCACTATTATAGCTTATTTAGTTTTAACCACCTACACATGGCAATGAGAGGAGGAAGCGGCCGTGGTAGGAGTAAACGCGGTGTTGCTAATCGCTGCTATCGGTTTCTAAGGAGGTCACACGGCTTAGCTGGTCTAACAAAACGTGCATCCAGAAAAGAGGCAACGCGTTCTGTTTATGACTTGCGCCGGTTGCAAAAAGTACGAGTAAAACAAAATGTCGCCAAACGCAGCTGAACACGCGTGAGCGTGTGCCCTATTGCTGATTGGTGAGGCGCCTGCTGGGAGATTCGCAAGGAAGCCGGAGCTTGCGTTGTAGCATGTCATGTGTTATGACATCCAGTGAAGAGTTTAGTCTGCCTTAGTGGGCGTCTGGTGTCTCAGGTGTACATTGAGCAATTTAGCCAGGTGCGGTACAACCGCAAACCTGAGTTCTTTAACGTGCACCACGCAGTAGTGATACACGACCATACGCCGGTATGATGCTCTTCCACATCGAAAACGGGCAGAGGCGGGGTGGTTCTGCAGCGCGAGCTTTCGCTCAGCGTGTTGAGCTGGTGCGCGACTATGCACTCGGCCACCGATGCCCCCCCCGCCCCCTTATATAAGTATTCTGAAGATCGACGATGGACGTCGATCAGTCTCGAGGTAATTAACGTAATAACATTATATAATTAATAAACATATTGAAGGACTGAGACGACTCAATTTTTCAATTCTTGGATTGTAATATGGCGGTAGCCTATTGTACTTACTGTTGATGAAGAGCAATATGAGGTGACGAAGTAATGATTAAATTAGCAGCTCTGCTAAGGACGACGACATTAGTGGGTGTCGAACCACAACGTACAGTGGGCACGGAATGAAACCCGAACGCCGGAACGCGTGGCCACCGAGACAGGCTGCTCCACCTGGCGGACCCTTGAGAACTAATGAAAATGCCTCCCGGGGTTCGAGGGTGCGGGTCCTACTAAGATGTGCTCGACCCTCGCGCGGCGCGCCTGGGACTTCCGCGTTTCGCCGGTGGCGCGCTGTAAGCGCCGTCACTTAGGGTGTTTTCGTGTCGCCGCACTCAAGGAGTTTTCGTGTCCGTCACTTAGGGTGATGAATTTATTCCGCTCAGGAATTGATACGCCTGGCATTGCGGTGGTTACCAAAAAGAGCTTCAGCGAGCAATTCCTCGCTTTTTTATAAGAATCGACTGATAACCTCGCACGAAAACACGCGCATCGCTTATCAAAACCGGAGGCATCCGCGCCGCGGTTTGTTGCAGCATTTTAATTTTTTTAAAGAGCATGGTTGTGCCGATAAAGGAATTTTATTTCACGTCTATGACGTTTCACTATTTCTCCAGAAACCGCGTGTGCCACGTTTTTCACCGGAGCCTCCGCGTAATTCCGGTGACACGTCATTGAGCACTACGGGTCTTCTGTGCACGAAATGTTTCAACTTTCATTTCGCCCTTGCAGTACACAAAGCAATAAGTAATGATAGCACTGAACAGATATGGCTGGGCATCTGATACATAAAAGCGAAAATTAATGGGAGCGCTGGACAGAGTCGGACCAGAATCTTCACAGAGTGGCGTATTCGTCAGCCTCAAGTTGCTACAATTAACGAAAATGTTTGCTGAGTGCGCGAGTTGCTAGACCTGCATTATGGCATTCTCAGCGACGGCATACGAGCCTGAAGAACAAGGAGGTTAATGGACGAGCGTTGGGAGTGGACGTATGTATGTGTTCCTGTATTATATATTAAATATTTGTAGTAGCAACCTTCAGTTGGGAGTCAGGACTCGTCATGTGTCCCAACTTGTTCTTTTGTTTCGTATGTCGCGCTGTTTTGCTATAAGTACTGCTAATTATAAATTTACGATACGTATAACAAACAATAAAACTGCGCACGCCAGGAGGACAAGACACCATGGGCGTGCTCCGCTGGCGCGCGCAAGCAGCCAGCTGCTGCTCCTAGCATCGACCCTCTCGCGCCGCGCGCAAGCCGCAGGTGTCGACCGGGCGACAGTGCGGCGACACGAAAACACCCTGAGTGACGGCGCTTACACCGCGCCACCGGCGAAACGCGGAAGTCCCAGACGCGCCGCGCGAGGGTCGAGCACATCTTAGTAGGACCTGCACCCTCGCACCCCGGGCGCATTTTCATTAGTTCTCAGGGGCCTACCAGGTGGAGCAGCCTGTCTAGGTGGGCCACGCGTTCCGGCGTTCGGGCTTTCATTCCGTGCGCACTGCACAGGGGCCAGACGTGCTTCAAGCATCGTGTAGTCAAAGACCTGGCACCTTCTCCCGCAACAGAATATGGTAGAATCCAATGAGGATGCTGCTTTAGCAACTGTTACGTGGAACAGAAGCTGCAATGTGCAGAAGTGCGGCTTATTCGTTGACGCAAAGGACGGATTCCTAAAGCAGTCATTTCCCGATTGACTACTTGGAACAAATGGCCTCATTCACGTGTAAATTGTCCCCGTTCCAAAAGATTCTCTGAGTCATCTACTAGAAACCGCAAAAGGAGTATGAGGCGAAAAATAAGAAATAGGAGCCTGGTGTGAAAGGTCCAAATCACCACCATAGCCTCTACTACCAAATACAAGGGCGAGTTACACAGCACACAAAGAGAGTTTTGTGATTCTCGTTATGTTTACACTCAAGGGCATTGATATCCAACGTCTTCAGAGGGATGACAACCTTCTTGTCAACCAACATAGAGCCTCTTTCACTCAAGTTTTACATGGAAGGCCCGACTTCCGCTGAAATTCCCCTCACGTACACAGAGCTGTCCGACCGAATAATCTGCCGTTACTCCCACGATCTAGGAGTCTCTGGATCTTCGGTCTATGGGCCATAGTATCGCATAGGAGATCGAGCGGGCAGCGGCTCTTCGTCCGCCGAACATATTGTTTCGGTGGGTGTTTTTACCGTGTAAAATGAAACCGTCCGCTTGTTGCTGCTGGAACAAGAACCCGGCGATTCTTCACTGAACTGCTTCTTCCTTGGCTTCAATTAAGATGGCTTTTTTTCAGTTTTCGGCACTGCAATCTGTTCTGCTGGGCGCTAGTTGCAGAGGATGGCATGGTGCACTCAATGATGATGCCTGATGCCATTTTTTTTTTTTTTTTTGGGGGGGGCTGGCTTGTTTTATTTGGTAAAGCAAGATTTGGCGCGTTATCAGAAAAGTATTTTTGATAGGGCAAAAGCAGGGAAAAGAGAGCGAAGAATGCTCAATGACGCGTGTTTACGTCGTGGCAGGCATCATGTAACTTCCTGCCACTTAGAATCGCGCATCAACCATGACTCCGCAGATGCGGATACGTTTCGCCACCCACGTGAGTGTGAAAAGTGGATCGTTTTCAGTTACAGTTCATGATGGCGCTGGACTCGAGGAAGCCTTCGACTCTTCCCACAAAGTTAGCTGATGTGCCAGCACTTTTGTCGAAAGTGGTAAGTGTTCGAAACGTCGACAACGTCGGTAGCCACGTGCTGTGCTTGACACTGGACAGCTTACCATTCAGCTGAGAAGAAACTTGCTTGTTCGTCTGCCACGATTCGTCCGATATCAGGTCATCACCGCTACTCCATCTCCCGACAAAACAGGTTGTCATTGTCCGCATGTCCCATAGTTAGCAATCACGTGAACTTATAAATTCCCATACGCTCATAACTTGCCATCGCTAAACGCCGTTCATTCATAGCGTATTCATTGCAAATAAACGTCTTCCTATTTATTCTGATGGTTTTCATCATACTCCTCCTAAGCTGTACTTACAACATTATATCGGTACTTCGAAAATATTGCAACGGCGTTTGTTTTCTGGGAACTATAATGTAACAACCTTTACAAAATCTTCCGGATCCCATGAAACACAATATTTCGTTATGTCACTTTTCGGTCGTCATTATAATGGTGAGGTAAGTACCGTAAATTGCGAAGCAGTTTACTTGACGTCCGCTTCCACTGATGTCTTGGAAGATTGAGTCTACTGAGCGTGCATCCCTGCAGAAGTTTTCATTGAAAGAGTATTGACACGTCAATCAACAATTGATTCCTTCTTGGTAAGATTTATTGCGAAAGCCCGTGACAACCGCTGAACCGCATCTCCCTATATCAGAGAACAATTTATACAAAGCCTGACATTCTCGCATACATTCGTTTGCTGGGCCACGCTATTGAGCCAGCTGAGCACAGCTGGCAGCGGCGCGAGCAAGGCCACGAGGGGAACGTGATGGTGCTCGAGCCATCCCACCGTGAACCAATGTTTCGGCCACCCCACGGGTGCGTGTCGCCATCTATTGGTTGAACTAACGCCTTGTTCAAGATGGCCGCCGTGGGACC
>JAZHYW010018724.1:0-27838 GCA_037355805.1 Ixodes ricinus
GACAAGAATGGCGAAAATAATCCCTGGAGAAGGGGAACAAGAGGACACAAAGGACAAACACAAATCTCCAAACACAGCTAGGTGACTGGTGCGCGACCGAAAAATTCCGCCTGGTCCGGGTATCGAAACCGGGACCTCTCCATTACAGGTGGAGCGCTCTACCAACTGAGCTAACCAAGGGTTAGACGTCAGTAGAGCAACACGGGTTTTATCAGCTGCCACCAGTCTAACACCAACAAGGGTGAAGCTTGCAATTTAAGGTTATGATTATAATGCAATTGAATGCAAAGGTGCAAGCGAGCTGGACAAGAATGGTCGAAAATAATCCCTGGAGAAGGGGAACAAGAGGCACAAAGGACAAACACAAATCTCCAAACACAGCTAGGTGACTGGTGCGCGACCGAAAAATTCCGCCTGGTCCGGGTATCGAACCGGGACCTCTCCATTACAGGTGGAGCGCTCTACCAACTGAGCTAACCAGGGGTTAGACATCAGTAGAGCAAACGGGTTTTATCAGCTGCCACCAGTCTAACACCAACAAGGGTGAAGCTTGCAATTTAAGGTTATGATTATAATGCAATTAAATGCAAAGGTGCAAGCGAGCTGGACAAGAATGACGAAAATAATCCCTGGAGAAGGGGAACAAGAGGACACAAAGGACAAAGCACAAATCTCCAAACACAGCTAGGTGACTGGTGCGCGACCGAAAAAATCCGCCTGGTCCGGGTATCGAACCCGGGACCTCTCCATTACAGGTGGAGCGCTCTACCAACTGAGCTAACCAAGGGTTAGACGTCAGTAGAGCAAACAGGGTTTTATCAGCTGCCACCAGTCTAACACCAACAAGGGTGAAGCTTGCAATTTAAGGTTATGATTATAATGCAATTAAATGCAAAGGTGCAAGCGAGCTGGACAAGAATGACGAAAATAATCCCTGGAGAAGGGGAACAAGAGAGACAAAGGACAAACACAAATCTCCAAACACAGCTAGGTGACTGGTGCGCGACCGAAAAATTCCGCCTGGTCCGGGTATCGAACCCGGGACCTCTCCATTACAGTTGGAGCGCTCTACCAACTGAGCTAACCAAGGGTTAGACGTCAGTAGAGCAAACGGGTTTTATCAGCTGCCACCAGTCTAACACCAACAAGGGTGAAGCTTGCAATTTAAGGTTATGATTATAATGCAATTAAATGCAAAGGTGCAAGCGAGCTGGACAAGAATGGCGAAAATAATCCCTGGAGAGGGAACAAGAGGGACAAAGGACAAACACAAATCTCCAAACACAGCTAGGTGACTGGTGCGCGACCGAAAAATTCCGCCTGGTCCGGGTATCGAAACCGGGACCTCTCCATTACAGGTGGAGCGCTCTACCAACTGAGCTAACCAGGGTTAGACGTCAGTAGAGCAAACAGGTTTTATCAGCTGCCACCAGTCCTAACACCAACAAGGGCGAAGCTTGCAATTTAAGGTTATGATTATAATGCAATTAAATGCAAAGGTGCAAGCGAGCTGGACAAGAATGACGAAAATAATCCCTGGAGAAGGGAACAAGAGGGACAAAGGACAAACACAAATCTCCAAACACAGCTAGGTGACTGGTGCGCGACCGAAAAATCCGCCTGGTCCAGGTATCGAGCCGGGACCTCTCCATTACAGGTGGAGCGCTCTACCAACTGAGCTAACCAGGGGTTAGACGTCAGTAGAGCAAACAGGTTTTATCAGCTGCCACCAGTCTAACACCAACAAGGGTGAAGCTTGCAATTTAAGGTTATGATTATAATGCAATTAAATGCAAAGGTGCAAGCGAGCTGGACAAGAATGACGAAAATAATCCCTGGAGAAGGGGAACAAGAGGGACAAAGGACAAACACAAATCTCCAAACACAGCTAGAGTGACTGGTGCGCGACCGAAAAAATCCGCCTGGTCAGGTATCGAACCAGGACCTCTCCATTACAGTTGGAGCGCTCTACCAACTGAGCTAACCAGGGGTTAGACGTCAGTAGAGCAAACGGGTTTTATCAGCTGCCACCAGTCTAACACCAACAAGGGTGAAGCTTGCAATTTAAGGTTATGATTATAATGCAATTAAATGCAAAGGTGCAAGCGAGCTGGACAAGAATGATGAAAATAATCCCTGGAGAAGGGAACAAGAGGGACAAAGGACAAACACAAATCTCCAAACACAGCTAGGTGACTGGTGCGCTACCGAAAAATTCCGCCTGGTCCGGGTATCGAGACCGGGACCTCTCCATTACAGGTGGAGCGCTCTACCAGCTGAGCTAACCAGGGGTTAGACGTCAGTAGAGCAAACGGGTTTTATCAGCTGCCACCAGTCTAACACCAACAAGGGTGAAGCTTGCAATTTAAGGTTATAGATTATAATGCAATTAAATGCAAAGGTGCAAGCGAGCTGGACAAGAATGACGAAAATAATCCCTGGAGAAGGGAACAAGAGGGACAAAGGACAAACACAAATCTCCAAACACAGCTAGGTGACTGGTGCGCGACCGAAAAAATCCGCCTGGTCCGGGTATCGAACCCGGGACCTCTCCATTACAGGTGGAGCGCTCTACCAACTGAGCTAACCAGGGTTAGACGTCAGTAGAGCAAACAGGTTTTATCAGCTGCCACCAGTCTAACACCAACAAGGGTGAAGCTTGCAATTTAAGGTTATGATTATAATGCAATTAAATGCAAAGGTGCAAGCGAGCTGGACAAGAATGACGAAAATAATCCCTGGAGAAGGGGAACAAGAGGGACAAAGGACAAACACAAATCTCCAAACACAGCTAGGTGACTGGTGCGCGACCGAAAAAATCCGCCTGGTCCGGGTATCGAACCCGGGACCTCTCCATTTACAGGTGGAGCGCTCTACCAACTGAGCTAACCAGGGGTTAGACGTCAGTAGAGCAAACGGGTTTATCAGCTGCCACCAGTCTAACACCAACAAGGGTGAAGCTTGCAATTTAAGGTTATGATTATAATGCAATTAAATGCAAAGGTGCAAGCGAGCTGGACAAGAATGACGAAAATAATCCCTGGAGAAGGGAACAAGAGGGACAAAGGACAAACATAAATCTCCAAACACAGCTAGGTGACTGGTGCGCGACCGAAAAAATCCGCCTGGTCCGGGTATCGAGCCCGGGACCTCTCCATTACAGGTGGAGCGCTCTACCAACTGAGCTAACCAGGGGTTAGACGTCAGTAGAGCAAACGGGTTTTATCAGCTGCCACCAGTCTAACACCAACAAGGGTGAAGCTTGCAATTTAAGGTTATGATTATAATGCAATTAAATGCAAAGGTGCAAGCGAGCTGGACAAGAATGACGAAAATAATCCCTGGAGAAGGGGAACAAGAGGGACAATGGACAAACATAAATCTCCAAACACAGCTAGGTGACTGGTGCGCGACCGAAAAAATCCGCCTGGTCCGGGTATCGAACCCAGGACCTCTCCATTACAGGTGGAGCGCTCTACCAACTGAGCTAACCAGGGTTAGACGTCAGTGAGAGCAAACGGGTTTTATCAGCTGCCACCAGTCTAACACCAACAAGGGTGAAGCTTGCAATTTAAGGTTATGATTATAATGCAATTAAATGCAAAGGTGCAAGCGAGCTGGACAAGAATGACGAAAATAATCCCTGGAGAAGGGGAACAAGAGGGACAAAGGACAAACACAAATCTCCAAACACAGCTAGGTGACTGGTGCGCGACCGAAAAAATCCGCCTGGTCCGGGTATCGAACCCGGGACCTCTCCATTACAGGTGGAGCGCTCTACCAACTGAGCTAACCAAGGGGTTAGACGTCAGTAGAGCAAACGGGTTTTATCAGCTGCCACCAGTCTAACACCAACAAGGGTGAAGGCTTGCAATTTTAAGGTTATGATTATAATGCAATTAAATGCAAAGGTGCAAGCGAGCTGGACAAGAATGACGAAAATAATCCCTGGAGAAGGGGAACAAGAGGGACAAAGGACAAACACAAATCTCCAAACACAGCTAGGTGACTGGTGCGCGACCGAAAAAATCCGCCTGGTCCGGGTATCGAGCCCGGGACCTCTCCATTACAGGTGGAGCGCTCTACCAACTGAGCTAACCAGGGGTTAGACGTCAGTAGAGCAAACAGGTTTTATCAGCTGCCACCAGTCTAACACCAACAAGGGTGAAAGCTTGCAATTTACGGTTATGATTATAATGCAATTAAATGCAAAGGTGCAAGCGAGCTGGACAAGAATGACGAATATAATCCCTGGAGAAGGGGAACAAGAGGGACAAAGGACAAACACAAATCTCCAAACACAGCTAGGTGACTGGTGCGCGACCGAAAATTCCGCCTGGTCCGGGTATCGAACCCGGGACCTCTCTATTACCAGGTGGGGCGCTCTACCAACTGAGCTAACCAGGGGTTAGACGTCAGTAGAGCAAACGGGTTTTATCAGCTGCCACCAGTCTAACACCAACAAGGGTGAAGCTTGCAATTTAAGGTTATGATTATAATGCAATTAAATGCAAAGGTGCAAGCGAGCTGGACAAGAATGACGAATATAATCCCTGGAGAAGGGGAACAAGAGGGACAAGGGACAAACACAAATCTCCAAACACAGCTAGGTGACTGGTGCGCGACCGAAAAATTCCGCCTGGTCCGGGTATCGAACCCGGGACCTCTCCATTACAGGTGGAGCGCTCTACCAACTGAGCTAACAAGGGTTAGACGTCAGTAGAGCAAACGGTTTTATCAGCTGCCACCAGTCTAACACCAACAAGGGTGAAAGCTTGCAATTTAAGGTTATGATTATAATGCAATTAAATGCAAAGGTGCAAGCGGAGCTGGACAAGAATGACGAATATAATCCCTGGAGAAGGGGAACAAGAGGGACAAGGGACAAACACAAATCTCCAAACACAGCTAGGTGACTGGTGCGCGACCGAAAAATTCCGCTTGGTCCGGGTATCGAACCCGGGACCTCTCCATTACAGGTGGAGCGCTCTACCAACTGAGCTAACCAGGAGTTAGACGTCAGTAGAGCAAACGGGTTTTATCAGCTGCCACCAGTCTAACACCAACAAGGGTGAAAGCTTGCAATTTAAGGTTATGATTATAATGCAATTAAATGCAAAGGTGCAAGCGAGCTGGACAAGAATGACGAATATAATCCCTGGAGAAGGGGAACAAGAGGGACAAGGGACAAACACAAATCTCCAAACACAGCTAGGTGACTGGTGCGCGACCGAAAAATTCCGCCTGGTCCGGGTATTGAACCCGGGACCTCTCTATTACAGGTGGGGCGCTCTACCAACTGAGCTAACCAGGGGTTAGACGTCAGTAGAGCAAACGGGTTTTATCAGCTGCCACCAGTCTAACACCAACAAGGGTGAAGCTTGCAATTTAAGGTTATGATTATAATGCAATTAAATGCAAAGGTGCAAGCGAGCTGGACAAGAATGACGAATATAATCCCTGGAGAAGGGGAACAAGAGGGACAAGGGACAAACACAAATCTCCAAACACAGCTAGGTGACTGGTGCGCGACCGAAAAATTCCGCCTGGTCCGGGTATCGATCCCGGGACCTCTCCATTACAGGTGGAGCGCTCTACCAACTGAGCTAACCAGGGGTTAGACGTCAGTAGAGCAAACGGGTTTTATCAGCTGCCACCAGTCTAACACCAACAAGGGTGAAGCTTGCAATTTAAGGTTATGATTATAATGCAATTAAATGCAAAGGTGCAAGCGAGCTGGACCAAGAATGACGAACATAATCCCTGGAGAAGGGGAACAAGAGGGACAAGGGACAAACACAAATCTCCAAACACAGCTAGGTGACTGGTGCGCGACCGAAAAAATCCGCCTGGTCCGGGTATCGATCCCGGGACCTCTTCATTACAGGTGGAGCGCTCTACCAACTGAGCTAACAAGGGGTTAGACGTCAGTAGAGCAAACGGGTTTTATCAGCTGCCACCAGTCTAACACCAACAAGGGTGAAGCTTGCAATTTAAGGTTATGATTATAATGCAATTAAATGCAAAGGTGCAAGCGAGCTGGACAAGAATGACGAATATAATCCCTGGAGAAGGGGAACAAGAGGGACAAGGGACAAACACAAATCTCCAAACACAGCTAGGTGACTGGTGCGCGACCGAAAAATTCCGCCTGGTCCGGGTATCGAACCCGGGACCTCTCTATTACAGGTGGGGCGCTCTTACCAACTGAGCTAACCAGGGGTTAGACGTCAGTCAGAGCAAACGGGTTTTATCAGCTGCCACCAGTCTAACACCAACAAGGGTGAAGCTTGCAATTTAAGGTTATGATTATAATGCAATTAAATGCAAAGGTGCAAGCGAGCTGGACAAGAATGACGAATATAATCCCTGGAGAAGGGGAACAAGAGGGACAAGGGACAAACACAAATCTCCAAACACAGCTAGGTGACTGGTGCGCGACCGAAAAATTCCGCCTGGTCCGGGTATCGATCCCGGGACCTCTTCATTACAGGTGGAGCGCTCTACCAACTGAGCTAACAAGGGGTTAGACGTCAGTAGAGCAAACGGGTTTTATCAGCTGCCACCAGTCTAACACCAACAAGGGTGAAGCTTGCAATTTAAGGTTATGATTATAATGCAATTAAATGCAAAGGTGCAAGCGAGCTGGACAAGAATGACGAATATAATCCCTGGAGAAGGGGAACAAGAGGGACAAGGGACAAACACAAATCTCCAAACACAGCTAGGTGACTGGTGCGCGACCGAAAAATCCGCCTGGTCCGGGTATCGATCCCGGGACCTCTCCATTACAGGTGGAGCGCTCTACCAACTGAGCTAACAAGGGGTTAGACGTCAGTAGAGCAAACGGGTTTTATCAGCTGCCACCAGTCTAACACCAACAAGGGTGAAGCTTGCAATTTAAGGTTATGATTATAATGCAATTAAATGCAAAGGTGCAAGCGAGCTGGACAAGAATGACGAATATAATCCCTGGAGAAGGGGAACAAGAGGGACAAGGGACAAACACAAATCTCCAAACACAGCTAGGTGACTGGTGCGCGACCGAAAAAATCCGCCTGGTCCGGGTATCGAACCCGGGACCTCTCCATTACAGGTGGAGGCGCTCTACCAACTGAGCTAACAAGGGGTTAGACGTCAGTAGAGCAAACGAGGTTTTATCAGCTGCCACCAGTCTAACACCAACAAGGGTGAAGCTTGCAATTTAAGGTTATGATTATAATGCAATTAAATGCAAAGGTGCAAGCGAGCTGGACAAGAATGACGAATATAATCCCTGGAGAAGGGGAACAAGAGGGACAAGGGACAAACACAAATCTCCAAACACAGCTAGGTGACTGGTGCGCGACCGAAAAAATCCGCCTGGTCCGGGTATCGATCCCAGGACCTCTCCATTACAGGTGGAGCGCTCTACCAACTGAGCTAACAAGGGGTTAGACGTCAGTAGAGCAAACGGGTTTTATCAGCTGCCACCAGTCTAACACCAACAAGGGTGAAGCTTGCAATTTAAGGTTATGATTATAATGCAATTAAATGCAAAGGTGCAAGCGAGCTGGACAAGAATGACGAATATAATCCCTGGAGAAGGGGAACAAGAGGGACAAAGGGACAAACACAAATCTCCAAACACAGCTAGGTGACTGGTGCGCGACCGAAAAATCCGCCTGGTCCGGGTATCGAGCCCAGGACCTCTCCATTACAGGTGGAGCGCTCTACCAACTGAGCTAACAAGGGGTTAGACGTCAGTAGAGCAAACGGGTTTTATCAGCTGCCACCAGTCTAACACCAACAAAGTTGAAGCTTGCAATTTAAGGTTATGATTATAATGCAATTAAATGCAAAGGTGCAAGCGAGCTGGACAAGAATGACGAATATAATCCCTGGAGAAGGGGAACAAGAGGGACAAGGGACAAACACAAATCTCCAAACACAGCTAGGTGACTGGTGCGCGACCGAAAAATCCGCCTGGTCCGGGTATCGAACCCGGGACCTCTCCATTACAGGTGGGGCGCTCTACCAACTGAGCTAACCAGGGGTTAGACGTCAGTAGAGCAAACGGGTTTTATCAGCTGCCACCAGTCTAACACCAACAAGGGTGAAGCTTGCAATTTAAGGTTATGATTATAATGCAATTAAATGCAAAGGTGCAAGCGAGCTGGACAAGAATGACGAATATAATCCCTGGAGAAGGGGAACAAGAGGGACAAAGGACAAACACAAATCTCCAAACACAGCTAGGTGACTGGTGCGCGACCGAAAAAATCCGCCTGGTCCGGGTATCGAACCCGGGACCTCTCCATTACAGGTGGAGCGCTCTACCAACTGAGCTAACCAGGGTTAGACGTCAGTAGAGCAAACGGGTTTTATCAGCTGCCACCAGTCTAACACCAACAAGGGTGAAAGCTTGCAATTTAAGGTTATGATTATAATGCAATTAAATGCAAAGGTGCAAGCGAGCTGGACAAGAATGACGAAAATAATCCCTGGAGAAGGGGAACAAGAGGGACAAGGGACAAACACAAATCTCCAAACACAGCTAGGTGACTGGTGCGCGACCGAAAAAATCCGCCTGGTCCGGGTATCGAACCCGGGACCTCTCCATTACAGGTGGAGCGCTCTACCAACTGAGCTAACCAGGGTTAGACGTCAGTAGAGCAAACGGGTTTTATCAGCTGCCACCAGTCTAACACCAACAAGGGTGAAGCTTGCAATTTAAGGTTATGATTATAATGCAATTAAATGCAAAGGTGCAAGCGAGCTGGACAAGAATGACGAAAATAATCCCTGGAGAAGGGGAACAAGAGGGACAAGGGACAAACACAAATCTCCAAACACAGCTAGGTGACTGGTGCGCGACCGAAAAATCCGCCTGGTCCGGGTATCGAACCCGGGACCTCTCCATTACAGGTGGAGCGCTCTACCAACTGAGGCTAACCAGGGTTGGACGTCAGTAGAGCAAACGGGTTTTATCAGCTGCCACCAGTCTAACACCAACAAGGGTGAAGCTTGCAATTTAAGGTTATGATTATAATGCAATTAAATGCAAAGGTGCAAGCGAGCTGGACAAGAATGATGAAAATAATCCCTGGAGAAGGGGAACAAGAGGGACAAAGGACAAACACAAATCTCCAAACACAGCTAGGTGACTGGTGCGCGACCGAAAAAATCCGCCTGGTCCGGGTATCGAACCCGGGACCTCTCCATTACAGGTGGAGCGCTCTACCAACTGAGCTAACCAGGGGTTAGACGTCAGTAGAGCAAACGGGTTTATCAGCTGCCACCAGTCTAACACCAACAAGGGTGAAGCTTGCAATTTAAGGTTATGATTATAATGCAATTAAATGCAAAGGTGCAAGCGAGCTGGACAAGAATGACGAAAATAATCCCTGGAGAAGGGGAACAAGAGGGACAAAGGACAAACACAAATCTCCAAACACAGCTAGGTGACTGGTGCGCGACCGAAAAAATCCGCCTGGTCCGGGTATCGAACCCGGGACCTCTCCATTACAGGTGGAGCGCTCTACCAACTGAGCTAACCAGGGGTTAGACGTCAGTAGAGCAAACGGGTTTTATCAGCTGCCACCAGTCTAACACCAACAAGGGTGAAGCTTGCAATTTAAGGTTATGATTATAATGCAATTAAATGCAAAGGTGCAAGCGAGCTGGACAAGAATGATGAAAATAATCCCTGGAGAAGGGGAACAAGAGGGACAAAGGACAAACACAAATCTCCAAACACAGCTAGGTGACTGGTGCGCGACCGAAAAAATCCGCCTGGTCCGGGTATCGAACCCGGGACCTCTCCATTACAGGTGGAGCGCTCTACCAACTGAGCTAACCAGGGGTTAGACGTCAGTAGAGCAAACGGGTTTTATCAGCTGCCACCAGTCTAACACCAACAAGGGTGAAGCTTGCAATTTAAGGTTATGATTATAATGCAATTAAATGCAAAGGTGCAAGCGAGCTGGACAAGAATGACGAAAATAATCCCTGGAGAAGGGGAACAAGAGGGACAAAGGACAAACACAAATCTCCAAACACAGCTAGGTGACTGGTGCGCGACCGAAAAATCCGCCTGGTCCGGGTATCGAACCCGGGACCTCTCCATTACAGGTGGAGCGCTCTACCAACTGAGCTAACCAGGGGTTAGACGTCAGTAGAGCAAACGGGTTTTATCAGCTGCCACCAGTCTAACACCAACAAGGGTGAAGCTTGCAATTTAAGGTTATGATTATAATGCAATTAAATGCAAAGGTGCAAGCGAGCTGGACAAGAATGACGAAAATAATCCCTGGAGAAGGGGAACAAGAGGGACAAAGGACAAACACAAATCTCCAAACACAGCTAGGTGACTGGTGCGCGACCGAAAAAATCCGCCTGGTCCGGGTATCGAACCCGGGACCTCTCCATTACAGGTGGAGCGCTCTACCAACTGAGCTAACCAGGGGTTAGACGTCAGTAGAGCAAACGGGTTTTATCAGCTGCCACCAGTCTAACACCAACAAGGGTGAAGCTTGCAATTTAAGGTTATGATTATAATGCAATTAAATGCAAAGGTGCAAGCGAGCTGGACAAGAATGACGAAAATAATCCCTGGAGAAGGGGAACAAGAGGGACAAAGGACAAACACAAATCTCCAAACACAGCTAGGTGACTGGTGCGCGACCGAAAAAATCCGCCTGGTCCGGGTATCGAACCCGGGACCTCTCCATTACAGGTGGAGCGCTCTACCAACTGAGCTAACCAGGGGTTAGACGTCAGTAGAGCAAACGGGTTTATCAGCTGCCACCAGTCTAACACCAACAAGGGTGAAGCTTGCAATTTAAGGTTATGATTATAATGCAATTAAATGCAAAGGTGCAAGCGAGCTGGACAAGAATGACGAAAATAATCCCTGGAGAAGGGGAACAAGAGGGACAAAGGACAAACACAAATCTCCAAACACAGCTAGGTGACTGGTGCGCGACCGAAAAAATCCGCCTGGTCCGGGTATCGAACCCGGGACCTCTCCATTACAGGTGGAGCGCTCTACCAACTGAGCTAACCAGGGGTTAGACGTCAGTAGAGCAAACGGGTTTATCAGCTGCCACCAGTCTAACACCAACAAGGGTGAAAGCTTGCAATTTAAGGTTATGATTATAATGCAATTAAATGCAAAGGTGCAAGCGAGCTGGACAAGAATGACGAAAATAATCCCTGGAGAAGGGGAACAAGAGGGACAAAGGACAAACACAAATCTCCAAACACAGCTAGGTGACTGGTGAGCGACTGAAAAAATCCGCCTGGTCCGGGTATCGAACCCGGGACCTCTCCATTACAGGTGGAGCGCTCTACCAACTGAGCTAACCAGGGGTTAGACGTCAGTAGAGCAAACGGGTTTTATCAGCTGCCACCAGTCTAACACCAACAAGGGTGAAGCTTGCAATTTAAGGTTATGATTATAATGCAATTAAATGCAAAGGTGCAAGCGAGCTGGACAAGAATGACGAAAATAATCCCTGGAGAAGGGGAACAAGAGGGACAAAGGACAAACACAAATCTCCAACACAGCTAGGTGACTGGTGCGCGACCGAAAAATCTGCCTGGTCCGGGTATCGAACCCGGGACCTCTCCATTACAGGTGGGAGCGCCTATCAACTAGAGCTAACCAAGGGTTACACGTCAGTAGAGCAAACGGGTTTTATCAGCCGCCACCAGTCTAACACCAACAAGGGTGAAGCTTGCAATTTAAGGTTATGATTATAATGCAATTAAATGCAAAGGTGCAAGCGAGCTGGACAAGAATGACGAAAATAATCCCTGGAGAAGGGGAACAAGAGGGACAAGGGACAAACACAAATCTCCAAACACAGCTAGGTGACTGGTGCGCGACCGAAAATCTGCCTGGTCCGGTATCGAACCCGGACCTCTCATTACAGGTGGAGTCGCTCTACAATTGAGCTAACCAGGGGTTAGACGTCAGTAGAGCAAACGGGTTTTATCAGCTGCCACCAGTCTAACACCAACAAGGGTGAAGCTTTATTTAAGGTTATGATTATAATGCAATTAAATGCAAAGGTGCAAGCAGCTGGACAAGAATGATGAAGATAACTTCTGGAGAAGGAGAACAAGAGGGACAACAGGACAAACATAAATCTCCAAACTACAGCTAGGTGACTGGTGCGCGACCGAAAAATCCGCCTGGACCGGGTATCGAGACCTGGGACCTCTCCATTACTAGGTGGAGCGCTCTACTAACTGAGCTAACCAGGGTTAGATGTCGTAGAGCAAACAGGTTTTATCAGCTGCACCAGTCTAACACCAACAAGGGTGAAGCTTGCAATTTTCAAGGTTATGATTATAATGCAATTAAATGCAAAGTGCAGCGAGCTGGACAAGAATGATCGAAAATAATCCCTGGAGAAGGGGAACAAGAGGGACAAAGGACAAACACAAATCTCCAAACACAGCTAGGTGACTGGTGCGCGACCGAAAAATCCGCCTGGTCCGGGTATCGAAGCCGGGACCTCTCCTATTACAGTGGAGCGCTCTACCAACTGAGCTAACCAGGGCTTAGACGTCAGTAGAGCAAACGGGTTTTATCAGCTGCCACCAGTCTAACACCAACAAGGGTGAAAGGCTTGCAATTTAGGTTATGATTATAATGCAATTAAATGCAAAGGTACAAGCGAGCTGGACAAGAATGACGAAAATAATCCCTGGAGAAGGGGAACAAGAGGGACAAAGGACAAACACAAATCTCCAAACACAGCTAGGTGACTGGTGACGCGACCGAAAAAATCCGCCTGGTCCGGTATCGAACCCGGGACCTCTCCATTACAGGTGGATGCTCACGTAACTGAGCTAACCAGGGGTTAGACGCTCAGTAGAGCAAACAGGTTTTATCAGCTGCCACCAGTCTAACACCAACAAGGTGATGAAGCTTGCAATTTAAGGTTATGATTATAATGCAATTAAATGCAAAAGGTGCAAGCGGAGCTGGACAAGAATGACGAAAATAATCCCTGGAGAAGGGGAACAAGAGGGACAAAGGACAAACACAAATCTCCAAACACAGCTAGGTGACTGGTGCGCGACCGAAAAATCCGCCTGGTCCGGGTATCGAACCCGGGACCTCTCGCATTACAGGTGGAGTGCCCTACCAACTGAGCTAACCAGGGTTAGACGTCAGTAGAGCAAACGGTTTTATCAGCTGCCACCAGTCTAACACCAACAAGGGTGAAAGCTTGCAATTTAAGGTTATGATTATAATGCAATTAAATGCAAAGGTGCAAGCGAGCTGGACAAGAATGACGAAAGTAATCCCTGGAGAAGGGAACAAGAGGGACAAAGGACAAACACAAATCTCCAAACACAGCTAGGTGACTGGTGCGCGACCGAAAAAATCCGCCTGGTCCGGTATCGGACTGGACCTCTCCATTACAGGTGGAGCGCTCTACCAACTGAGCTAACCAGGGTTGGAACGTCAGTAGAGCAAACGGGTTTTATCAGCTGCCACCAGTCTAACACCAACAAGGGTGAAGCTTGCAATTTAAGGTTATGATTATAATGCAATTAAATGCAAAGGTGCAAGCGAGCTGGACAAGAATGACGAAAATAATCCCTGGAGAAGGGAAACAAGAGGGACAAAGGACAAACACAAATCTCCAAACACAGCTAGGTGACTGGTGCGCGACCGAAAAAATCTGCCTGGTCCGGGTATCGAACCCGGGACCTCTCCATTACAGGTGGAGTGCTCTACTAACTGAGCTAACCAGGGTTAGACGTCAGTAGAGCAAACGGGTTTTATCAGCTGCCACCAGTCTAACACCAACAAGGGTGAAGCTTGCAATTTAAGGTTATGATTATAATGCAATTAAATGCAAAGGTGCAAGCGAGGTGGACAAGAATGACGAAAATAATCCCTGGAGAAGGGGAACAAGAGGGACAAAGGACAAACACAAATCTCCAAACACAGCTAGGTGACTGGTGCGCGACCGAAAAAATCTGCTTGGTCCGTGGTATCGAGGCGGGACCTCTCCATTTCACAGGTGGAGTGCTCATGACTCAACTGAGCTAACTAAGGCTAGACGTCAGTGAGCAAACAGGGTTTTATCAGCTGCCACCAGTCTAACGCCATACAAGGGTGAAGGCTTGTAATTTAAGGTTATGATTATAATGCAATTAAATGCAAAGGTGCAAGCGAGTTGGACAAGAATGACGAAGAATAACTTCCTGAGAAGGAAAGCAAGAGGGACAAAGGACAAACACAAATCTCCAAACACAGCTAGGTGACTGGTGCGCTACCGAAAAAATCTGCCTGGTCCGTGTATCGAACCGGGACCTCTCCATTTCCAGGTGGGGTGCCTAGTCAACTGAGCTAACAAGGGTTAGACGTCAGTAGAGCAAACAGGTTTTATCAGCTGGCACCAGTCTAACACCATCAAGGGTGAAAGGCTTGCAATTTAAGGGTTATGATTATAATGCAGTCAAATGCAAAGGTGCAAGCGAGCTGGACAAGAATGACGAATATAATCCCTGGAGAAGGGGAACAAGAGGGACAAAGGACAAACACAAATCTCCAAACACAGCTAGGTGACTGGTGCGCGACCGAAAAAATCCGCCTGGTCCGGTATCGAACCCGGACCTCTCCATTACAGGTGGAGCGCTCTACTAACTGAGCTAACCAGGGTTAGACGTCAGTAGAGCAAACGGGTTTTATCAGCTGCCACCAGTCTAACACCAACAAGGGTGAAGCTTGCAATTTAAGGTTATGATTATAATGCAATTAAATGCAATGGTGCAAGCGAGCTGGACAAGAATGACGAAAATAATCCCTGGAGAAGGGGAACAAGAGGGACAAAGGACAAACATAAATCTCCAAACACAGCTAGGTGACTGGTGCGCGACCGAAAAAATCCGCCTGGTCCGGGTATCGAACCCGGGACCTCTCCATTACAGGTGGAGCGCTCTACCAACTGAGCTAACCAGGGGTTAGACGTCAGTAGAGCAAACGGGTTTATCAGCTGCCACCAGTCTAACACCAACAAGGGTGAAGCTTGCAATTTAAGGTTATGATTATAATGCAATTAAATGCAAAGGTGCAAGCGAGCTGGACAAGAATGACGAAAATAATCCCTGGAGAAGGGGAACAAGAGGGACAAAGGACAAACATAAATCTCCAAACACAGCTAGGTGACTGGTGCAGCGACCGAAAAAATCCGCCTGGTCCGGGTATCGAACCCGGGACCTCTCCATTACAGGTGGAGCGCTCTACCAACTGAGCTAACCAGGGGTTAGACGTCAGTAGAGCAAACAGGTTTTATCAGCTGCCACCAGTCTAACACCAACAAGGGTGAAGCTTGCAATTTAAGGTTATGATTATAATGCAATTAAATGCAATGGTGCAAGCGAGCTGGACAAGAATGACGAAAATAATCCCTGGAGAAGGGGAACAAGAGGGACAAAGGACAAACATAAATCTCCAAACACAGCTAGGTGACTGGTGAGCGACCGAAAAAATCCGCCTGGTCCGGGTATCGAACCGGGACCTCTCCATTACAGGTGGAGCGCTCTACCAACTGAGCTAACCAGGGGTTAGACGTCAGTAGAGCAAACGGGTTTTATCAGCTGCCACCAGTCTAACACCAACAAGGGTGAAGCTTGCAATTTAAGGTTATGATTATAATGCAATTAAATGCAAAGGTGCAAGCGAGCTGGACAAGAATGACGAAAATAATCCCTGGAGAAGGGGAACAAGAGGGACAAAGGACAAACATAAATCTCCAAACACAGCTAGGTGACTGGTGCGCGACCGAAAAAATCCGCCTGGTCCGGGTATCGAACCCGGGACCTCTCCATTACAGGTGGAGCGCTCTACCAACTGAGCTAACCAGGGGTTAGACGTCAGTAGAGCAAACAGGTTTTATCAGCTGCCACCAGTCTAACACCAACAAGGGTGAAGCTTGCAATTTAAGGTTATAATTATAATGCAATTAAATGCAATGGTGCAAGCGAGGCTGGACAAGAATGACGAAAATAATCCCTGGAGAAGGGGAACAAGAGGGACAAAGGACAAACATAAATCTCCAAACACAGCTAGGTGACTGGTGAGCGACCGAAAAAATCCGCCTGGTCCGGGTATCGAACCCGGGACCTCTCCATTACAGGTGGAGCGCTCTACCAACTGAGCTAACCAGGGGTTAGACGTCAGTAGAGCAAACGGGTTTTATCAGCTGCCACCAGTCTAACACCAACAAGGGTGAAGCTTGCAATTTAAGGTTATGATTATAATGCAATTAAATGCAATGGTGCAAGCGAGCTGGACAAGAATGACGAAAATAATCCCTGGAGAAGGGGAACAAGAGGGACAAAGGACAAACATAAATCTCCAAACACAGCTAGGTGACTGGTGCGCGACCGAAAAAATCCGCCTGGTCCGGGTATCGAACCCGGGACCTCTCCATTACAGGTGGAGCGCTCTACCAACTGAGCTAACCAGGGGTTAGACGTCAGTAGAGCAAACGGGTTTTATCAGCTGCCACCAGTCTAACACCAACAAGGGTGAAGCTTGCAATTTAAGGTTATGATTATAATGCAATTAAATGCAAAGGTGCAAGCGAGCTGGACAAGAATGACGAAAATAATCCCTGGAGAAGGGGAACAAGAGGGACAAAGGACAAACATAAATCTCCAAACACAGCTAGGTGACTGGTGCGCGACCGAAAAAATCCGCCTGGTCCGGGTATCGAACCCGGGACCTCTCCATTACAGGTGGAGCGCTCTACCAACTGAGCTAACCAGGGGTTAGACGTCAGTAGAGCAAACGGGTTTTATCAGCTGCCACCAGTCTAACACCAACAAGGGTGAAGCTTGCAATTTAAGGTTATGATTATAATGCAATTAAATGCAAAGGTGCAAGCGAGCTGGACAAGAATGACGAAAATAATCCCTGGAGAAGGGGAACAAGAGGGACAAAGGACAAACATAAATCTCCAAACACAGCTAGGTGACTGGTGAGCGACCGAAAAAATCCGCCTGGTCCGGGTATCGAACCCGGGACCTCTCCATTACAGGTGGAGCGCTCTACCAACTGAGCTAACCAGGGGTTAGACGTCAGTAGAGCAAACGGGTTTTATCAGCTGCCACCAGTCTAACACCAACAAGGGTGAAGCTTGCAATTTAAGGTTATGATTATAATGCAATTAAATGCAATGGTGCAAGCGAGCTGGACAAGATTGACGAAAATAATCCCTGGAGAAGGGGAACAAGAGGGACAAAGGACAAACATAAATCTCCAAACACAGCTAGGTGACTGGTGAGCGACCGAAAAAATCCGCCTGGTCCGGGTATCGAACCCGGGACCTCTCCATTACAGGTGGAGCGCTCTACCAACTGAGCTAACCAGGGGTTAGACGTCAGTAGAGCAAACGGGTTTTATCAGCTGCCACCAGTCTAACACCAACAAGGGTGAAGCTTGCAATTTAAGGTTATGATTATAATGCAATTAAATGCAAAGGTGCAAGCGAGCTGGACAAGAATGACGAAAATAATCCCTGGAGAAGGGGAACAAGAGGGACAAAGGACAAACATAAATCTCCAAACACAGCTAGGTGACTGGTGCGCGACCGAAAAATCCGCCTGGTCCGGGTATCGAACCCGGGACCTCTCCATTACAGGTGGAGCGCTCTACCAACTGAGCTAACCAGGGGTTAGACGTCAGTAGAGCAAACGGGTTTATCAGCTGCCACCAGTCTAACACCAATCAAGGGTGAAAGCTTGCAATTTAAGGTTATGATTATAATGCAATTAAATGCAAAGGTGCAAGCGAGGTGGACAAGAATGACGAAAATAATCCCTGGAGAAGGGGAACAAGAGGGACAAAGGACAAACATAAATCTCCAAACACAGCTAGGTGACTGGTGCGCTACCGAAAAAATCCGCCTGGTCCGTTATCGAGCCGGGACCTCTCCATTTACAGGTGGAGCGCTCTACCAACTGAGCTAACCAAGGGTTAGACGTCAGTAGAGCAAACGGGTTTTATCAGCTGCCACCAGTCTAACACCAACAAGGGTGAAAGGCTTGCAATTTAAGGTTATGATTATAATGCAATTAAATGCAAAGGTGCAAGCGAGGTGGACAAGAATGACGAAAATAATCCCTGGAGAAGGGGAACAAGAGGGACAAAGGACAAACATAAATCTCCAAACACAGCTAGGTGACTGGTGCGCTACCGAAAAAATCTGCTTGGTCCGTGTATCGAGCCCGGGACCTCTCCATTTCAGGTGGAGTGCTCTAGCAACTGAGCTAACCAAGGGTTAGACGTCAGTAGAGCAAACAGGTTTTATCAGCTGCCACCAGTCTAACACCATCAAAGGGTGAAGGCTTGCATTTTAAGGTTATGATTATAATGCAATTAAATGCAAAGGTGCAAGCGAGGTGGACAAGAATGACGAAAATAATCCCTGGAGAAGGGGAACAAGAGGGACAAAGGACAAACATAAATCTCCAAACACAGCTAGGTGACTGGTGCGCTGACCGAAAAAATCTGCTTGGTCCGGTTATCGAGGCCCGGGACCTCTCCATTTCCAGTGGAGTGCTCTACTAACTGAGCTAACCAAGGGTTAGACGTCAGTAGAGCAAACAGGTTTTATCAGCTGCCACCAGTCTAACACCATCAAGAGTGAAAGGCTTGCATTTTAAGGTTATGATTATAATGCAATTAAATGCAAAGGTGCAAGCGAGGTGGACAAGAATGACGAAAATACTTCCTGGAGAAGGGAACAAGAGGGACAAAGGACAAACATAAATCTCCAAACACAGCTAGGTGACTGGTGCGCTACCGAAAAAATCTGCTTGGTCCGTTATCGAGGCCGGGACCTCTCCATTTCCAGTGGGTGCTCTAGTAACTGAGCTAACCAAGGGTTAGACGTCAGTAGAGCAAACAGGTTTTATCAGCTGCCACCAGTCTAACACCATCAAGGGTGAAAGGCTTGCATTTTAAGGTTATGATTATAATGCAATTAAATGCAAAGGTGCAAGCGAGGTGGACAAGAATGACGAAAATAATCCCTGGAGAAGGGGAACAAGAGGGACAAAGGACAAACACAAATCTCCAAACACAGCTAGGTGACTGGTGCGCTACCGAAAAAATCTGCTTGGTCCGTTATCGAGCCCGGGACCTCTCCATTTCCAGTGGAGTGCCCTAGTAACTGAGCTAACCAAGGGTTAGACGTCAGTAGAGCAAACAGGTTTTATCAGCTGCCACCAGTCTAACACCATCAAGGGTGAAAGGCTTGCATTTTAAGGTTATGATTATAATGCAATTAAATGCAAAGGTGCAAGCGAGGTGGACAAGAATGACGAAAATACTTCCTGGAGAAGGGGAACAAGAGGGACAAAGGACAAACACAAATCTCCAAACACAGCTAGGTGACTGGTGCGCGACCGAAAAAATCCGCTTGGTCCGTTATCGAGCCGGGACCTCTCCATTTCCAGTGGAGTGCCCTAGTAACTGAGCTAACCAAGGGTTAGACGTCAGTAGAGCAAACAGGTTTTATCAGCTGCCACCAGTCTAACACCATCAAGGGTGAAGGCTTGCATTTTAAGGTTATGATTATAATGCAATTAAATGCAAAGGTGCAAGCGAGGTGGACAAGAATGACGAAAATACTTCCTGGAGAAGGGGAATAAGAGGGACAAAGGACAAACATAAATCTCCAAACACAGCTAGGTGACTGGTGCGCTACCGAAAAAATCTGCTTGGTCCGTGTATCGAGCCCGGGACCTCTCCATTTCCAGTGGAGTGCCCTAGTAACTGAGCTAACCAAGGGTTAGACGTCAGTAGAGCAAACAGGTTTTATCAGCTGCCACCAGTCTAACACCATCAAGGGTGAAAGGCTTGCATTTTAAGGTTATGATTATAATGCAATTAAATGCAAAGGTGCAAGCGAGGTGGACAAGAATGACGAAAATACTTCCTGGAGAAGGGGAACAAGAGGGACAAAGGACAAACACTAAATCTCCAAACACAGCTAGGTGACTGGTGCGCTACCGAAAAAATCTGCTTGGTCCGTTATCGAGCCCGGGACCTCTCCATTTCCAGTGGAGTGCTCTAGTAACTGAGCTAACCAAGGGTTAGACGTCAGTAGAGCAAACAGGTTTTATCAGCTGCCACCAGTCTAACACCATCAAGGGTGAAAGGCTTGCATTTTAAGGTTATGATTATAATGCAATTAAATGCAAAGGTGCAAGCGAGGTGGACAAGAATGACGAAAATACTTCCTGGAGAAGGGAACAAGAGGGACAAAGGACAAACATAAATCTCCAAACACAGCTAGGTGACTGGTGCGCTACCGAAAAAATCTGCTTGGTCCGTTATCGAGCCCGGGACCTCTCCATTTCCAGTGGAGTGCCCTAGTAACTGAGCTAACCAAGGGTTAGACGTCAGTAGAGCAAACAGGTTCTATCAGCTGCCACCAGTCTAACACCATCAAGGGTGAAAGGCTTGCATTTTAAGGTTATGATTATAATGCAATTAAATGCAAAGGTGCAAGCGAGGTGGACAAGAATGACGAAAATACTTCCTGGAGAAGGGGAACAAGAGGGACAAAGGACAAACACAAATCTCCAAACACAGCTAGGTGACTGGTGCGCTACCGAAAAAATCTGCTTGGTCCGTTATCGAGCCCGGGACCTCTCCATTTCCAGTGGAGTGCCCTAGTAACTGAGCTAACCAAGGGTTAGACGTCAGTAGAGCAAACAGGTTTTATCAGCTGCCACCAGTCTAACACCATCAAGGGTGAAAGGCTTGCATTTTAAGGTTATGATTATAATGCAATTAAATGCAAAGGTGCAAGCGAGGTGGACAAGAATGACGAAAATACTTCCTGGAGAAGGGGAACAAGAGGGACAAAGGACAAACACAAATCTCCAAACACAGCTAGGTGACTGGTGCGCTACCGAAAAAATCTGCTTGGTCCGTTATCGAGCCCGGGACCTCTCCATTTCCAGTGGAGTGCCCTAGTAACTGAGCTAACCAAGGGTTAGACGTCAGTAGAGCAAACAGGTTCTATCAGCTGCCACCAGTCTAACACCATCAAGGGTGAAAGGCTTGCATTTTAAGGTTATGATTATAATGCAATTAAATGCAAAGGTGCAAGCGAGGTGGACAAGAATGACGAAAATACTTCCTGGAGAAGGGGAACAAGAGGGACAAAGGACAAACACTAAATCTCCAAACACAGCTAGGTGACTGGTGCGCTACCGAAAAAATCTGCTTGGTCCGTTATCGAGCCCGGGACCTCTCCATTTCCAGTGGAGTGCTCTAGTAACTGAGCTAACCAAGGGTTAGACGTCAGTAGAGCAAACAGGTTCTATCAGCTGCCACCAGTCTAACACCATCAAGGGTGAAAGGCTTGCATTTTAAGGTTATGATTATAATGCAATTAAATGCAAAGGTGCAAGCGAGGTGGACAAGAATGACGAAAATACTTCCTGGAGAAGGGGAACAAGAGGGACAAAGGACAAACACAAATCTCCAAACACAGCTAGGTGACTGGTGCGCTACCGAAAAAATCTGCTTGGTCCGTTATCGAGCCCGGGACCTCTCCATTTCCAGTGGAGTGCCCTAGTAACTGAGCTAACCAAGGGTTAGACGTCAGTAGAGCAAACAGGTTCTATCAGCTGCCACCAGTCTAACACCATCAAGGGTGAAAGGCTTGCATTTTAAGGTTATGATTATAATGCAATTAAATGCAAAGGTGCAAGCGAGGTGGACAAGAATGACGAAAATACTTCCTGGAGAAGGGGAACAAGAGGGACAAAGGACAAACACAAATCTCCAAACACAGCTAGGTGACTGGTGCGCTACCGAAAAAATCTGCTTGGTCCGTTATCGAGCCCGGGACCTCTCCATTTCCAGTGGAGTGCCCTAGTAACTGAGCTAACCAAGGGTTAGACGTCAGTAGAGCAAACAGGTTCTATCAGCTGCCACCAGTCTAACACCATCAAGGGTGAAAGGCTTGCATTTTAAGGTTATGATTATAATGCAATTAAATGCAAAGGTGCAAGCGAGGTGGACAAGAATGACGAAAATACTTCCTGGAGAAGGGGAACAAGAGGGACAGAGGACAAACACTAATCTCCAAACACAGCTAGGTGACTGGTGCGCTGACCGAAAAAATCTGCTTGGTCCGTTATCGAGCCCGGGACCTCTCCATTTCCAGTGGAGTGCCCTAGTAACTGAGCTAACCAAGGGTTAGACGTCAGTAGAGCAAACAGGTTTTATCAGCTGCCACCAGTCTAACACCATCAAGGGTGAAAGGCTTGCATTTTAAGGTTATGATTATAATGCAATTAAATGCAAAGGTGCAAGCGAGGTGGACAAGAATGACGAAAATACTTCCTGGAGAAGGGGAACAAGAGGGACAAAGGACAAACACAAATCTCCAAACACAGCTAGGTGACTGGTGCGCTACCGAAAAAATCTGCTTGGTCCGTTATCGAGCCCGGGACCTCTCCATTTCCAGTGGAGTGCCCTAGTAACTGAGCTAACCAAGGGTTAGACGTCAGTAGAGCAAACAGGTTCTATCAGCTGCCACCAGTCTAACACCATCAAGGGTGAAAGGCTTGCATTTTAAGGTTATGATTATAATGCAATTAAATGCAAAGGTGCAAGCGAGGTGGACAAGAATGACGAAAATACTTCCTGGAGAAGGGGAACAAGAGGGACAGAGGACAAACACTAATCTCCAAACACAGCTAGGTGACTGGTGCGCTACCGAAAAAATCTGCTTGGTCCGTTATCGAGCCCGGGACCTCTCCATTTCCAGTGGAGTGCTCTAGTAACTGAGCTAACCAAGGGTTAGACGTCAGTAGAGCAAACAGGTTCTATCAGCTGCCACCAGTCTAACACCATCAAGGGTGAAAGGCTTGCATTTTAAGGTTATGATTATAATGCAATTAAATGCAAAGGTGCAAGCGAGGTGGACAAGAATGACGAAAATACTTCCTGGAGAAGGGGAACAAGAGGGACAAAGGACAAACACAAATCTCCAAACACAGCTAGGTGACTGGTGCGCTACCGAAAAAATCTGCTTGGTCCGTTATCGAGCCCGGGACCTCTCCATTTCCAGTGGAGTGCCCCTAAATGGCTCTCATTCATATTTGCGCTAACAGCAAGATATTTCCGTTCCCCCTCTGTAGTGGGTTGACGTGATGACCACAGCAATCAACTCGTAGACCTGAACTAATTTCGAGCGAGACAAACAGTCATAAGATTTATGAGAAGTAACATGTGTATGCGTATAGTTTCATCTTGTCAATCTCTTGAGTTGTGACAGCACATATATGCAAACTGAACTAATGAAAATTTAAGCCGAACTCTACTTGGTTAAGCCCGGTGTGTTGATTTACAAACTTTACAGAGCTTCCTTTTGTCTGAGCTTTGATCGGAGATTATAAATACGATGAATTGTTTATTACAAAAAGCCGTGCCTGAAAAAAAGTCTTCTCGAAGCGATGTTGGCATGAGCGCGTGCACCGGACTGAGAAGCAACGGTGAGGTGCGGGGTAATGCAGCCCATGAGGCGTACCCCTCCAAGGCCTCGCAGCGCAAGCCCAATCCCCGATTCAAAATGACCACCACACCAGAGACTGCCGAGACCCCAGAGCCGCTGGATTTAAGGCCTACCTCGAATTCGGCTCCCTGCCTTCAAGGCCAAGCTGTCGGCGACCCGGACGATGAACACCTCGTCGGCGCAGGCCGAGACGCTCCAACTTTCGCCTACTTTGTCCGTTGCCCAATGAACCCCGACGACCTTCCATGGCGAGGACAGCGGGGATGTGGAGGACTGATTTGTCCGCTATGAACCTGTAACCCTCCGTAATGGAGATACCACAGAGCAACGCCTGTGGTATCTCAATGGGTGACTTTGAGGCGTCAGCGGCGCCGCGCGACGGCACACAGGGCTACCACGTGACCCGCGGCGGCTCGCGCGAGCGCCAGCTACAAATTCGTTTTGCGCCGTAAATATAGCTGTAAAATATTTTTTCTTCGTTGTAAATTTGTTTTATAGCACTCTTTTTCCTTCTAGTCTGTTTTAAAAAAATGTTTTTTACTTTGCATGTTTTCTTTAAAACACAAAATACTTTTTTCTCATTTCTGCACTGTCATGTTTAGCTAAGGTAGATCATAAATACGTTACCCGCCATGGCGAGACCTGGAATGTTTCAACACACCGTACTCATTATGGTTTTACATTATTAAAATATGTGTTGCCATCTCTACTAAATGAACTTGAAGCAAATGATGTGTTTATATTTGGAAAGTCAAATCGAATGTTAGCGAACATACTACTACAATATCATTTTCTTTATCATACCATGTAGTGTCACGCGTGTGTTGTAAATTTTTTTCTATTTGAGTGGGCATATGCTCTTTTAGTTAGGTTTCTGAATAAACAAGAAGAATAATTGGAGTGGTGTGGTGGTGTATACTTGATTTTTGGGGTCTAGTGTATTTTTATTGTACGGGGTTTTCTACCAAGGCGTGTATGGAAACTAGGGCCTCATCAAGCTGCAGTAGCAGCTTTTCGCCCTCTTTCTCCACATTTTTTTCGCTTTCTATTAAGAAAAAAGGAATGAAGGCGTATTGTTATTCTAATTATTATTTATCTCTTAAGGGCCTCTTGAGGAAGGCATTACATAAGCTAAAGTCAAATTCAAATTTTTCTCAATTAAAAAATAAACACTCAAGTTAGAAAAAACAAAGGTCAGAAAATATAACTTTATAAACATTATTCAAACATTTTTGAAATCTCGTACGGAAAAAAAGCATTTGTAATTAGTGCCAGTTACCAAGCCGGAGGGCAGGGAAGTATTCGAATTTGATTTGCTTGATGGAAGGGGTGAGCAGTCAAAGTTGTTTGTTTTTTTGCCAGTTTTTGGCAGAAAAATTGGTTTCCCCATTACAGGGGTTTGATCGAGGCGACAGGAAATATGGTGGGCCGGAGAAATAAAGGTGCGAAGAGGACCACGGGTTATACTACAATCTGTGCAGAGAAAGAGATCCGATCTATCTTTTTTTGAGTGTAAGGAGTTTGTAGGTATGCGGATTGTTTTTGTATTAGAGAAGCTACTTCATGAGTAAGTCACGAGTAATAAATGGTACTAGCACGATTTTAGCCAGCTTCCAGTTGGTTACATTAAATAACTTCGCTGAAGGTTTCAATATCGCTGTAGCACGCTTCATCTTAATTGTGACTAGTGTAATAAAAGCTAAAGGTTTAACAAATAAGTTCGCGAAAAATATGCCTTCTTAAAAACCGAATGTTTTGTTAGCTTTATATCAGATGTAGTTGACCTAACTCTTCCATGGTATCCCGAAACATTTAAATGTGCTCACCCGCTCAATTTCGTCAGAAAAAATAGAATATAAAAACTAACTTCCTTTTGTGCTGTTGAGAATGACAATATTTTTATTTGTTCGGGTCATGACACCAAGTTGTTAATGCTTCGACATCTTGTTGCAAGTTTATGCAGTCCACAATGGAATAAATATTTGTGAGGAGCACAAGGTCGTCAGTATAAAATCGGACTGTGAAGAATATAACGAAGAGGCAGTTATATTTATATCAATTAGGAAAAGTGGTGAACCTTGAACAGAACCCTGACGGACGCCAGAGAAGACATTCCAGAGGAGGGGAAGTGACACTATTAATGACTGTGATTTCCCCACACACCCTCTAGGAAGGGTGCGCACCCGCCTCTCTGTTTGTCTGAAGGCACCCCCTTAAATCGCAACGACTCCTATATTCTCAAAGCCCCCACCCCCTAACCCCCCCCCCTACCCCCTCCCTATAAACATTTAGACAATACCCTAATCTCAATTCCTGGGGAAACCCCTGATTGGTGATCACAGATTGAGTACGATGTAACTGAAAAGCTTGAATCCAAGAGACCGCGTTACTCCCATTGGCGGATTTAGAGGGGGACTAGAATATTCTGACCCCTCCCTTGAATTCCGCATGCGTAAAAATATAGGCGTGGAAAAGGAAGGGGGCTGTTTTTTCTCCAACTGCTTATGATACGGTGCTCCACCCTCTCTGGGAGCACCTGCATCCGCCCCCTTGACACTGCGGACGTTAAGTATGGGAGTTTGGATATAAACATGTCATGGTTGACCAGGTCGAATGATTCTGAAAAGTCTACGGAGATTGCGTCTCTTTGTTTGATAGAATGCAGATTAGTATGCAGATAATTGGTAAGTTAAAACAATTGGGTAATACACGAAAGTTTCTTACAAAAACCGTGTGGATTAGAGAACAAGTTGTTGCTATTAAGTTTTAACATCATGCTGCCGAAGCAATATGCTCTAAAAGTTTACATGAAACACTAGTCAATGATATAGGCCTGTAATTTTTTTCATAGAAATTGCCGGATTTGAAATTGCAGGAGTTTCGTTAGCATACAGCAGGTCAGACGGCAGTTTGGGGAATTTGAGTGATTACTCAGAGATTACAAACATAAATTCGGCGGACGTATCTTTGGTGAGTTTCGAGATCCCGGAGTAACTTTATCACAATCAGGTGAAAAAATCAAAGAAGGCGGGTAATGACATTCGGAATACTTCTTTGAGAAATAAACATCTTCCGTGGCCGTGAGACATTGAGATAGGCGTAAGCTTGAGGCGGGGAAAATTCACAAGTAAAATGGCACCGAAAAAGGTATTGAAATTAGAAGCAACCACGGAGGGGATATCAGCTTACCTTGTTAATGGGAGGTGGGCAGTTCGGCACCACTAATTCAAGGAGGGCGATTCGCACACGTGCGTTGAGTCCGAGCCGAGCGCGAGGGTTGCTATGGAAACAGCCACATCGTCTGTAACAAAACCGGTTTTTACCTCGTTTTCTTGGAGTCGACGCAGCTGTTGCCATAGCAAACCGCCGCATATGGTCGAACTCAACGCAAGTGTGTGAACCGCAATTTAGGATTAAAGATCGACCAAAACTACTTTGGGTTTTCAATGAATGCTTTCTTCAGATGGTCGTTGAAGAATTTATGTATTGCTATCTTGATTTCATGTTTGCAATCTTCGGAGAACGCTCAAAATGAGGCCACATGGCCTCATTGTTTTGACTGCTTAGCCTTGCGGTATGAGCGTTTATTTTTATTTAATAATTGTTGAATTTTTATGGAGAACCAGTGAGCTGTGCTTTAGGATGAGGCAGATAAGCATTGTTTGGTGTCTATCTGCCGGCTCCCTTATCATTCACCCTCTAATTAGGTCAACATAATAGGAATCCCAGGTGGGACACTACCCAGAAAATATTTCTGAAAAAAAAAAAGTTGGTTTTGAAAAATGGCATATTTACGTCCACTGACATCTTGATAGTATTTCAAGAAGGCTTCACTGGTTTATAAAGTAGAGTTATTTTTTTATAAATTATATTCGGTCCACTGATGCTAAAAAGACGTAGAGGTCCGAACAATTTGAACACACTTTTCTCTGTTCCGTTTTTTGGCATTAATTTTGGTTTAGAAAAGCTATCGTTCGGTAACTCGACAAATGTAAATGCTTAGTCATTACTTTTTCCTAAGTGAAATTTCATTGTCATTGAAGCTAAGGCATCTTTGTTTTGTTTTACTTGATGAATGTATTTTGTAAGAGGCGTTAAGGTTTTGTCTACAACATAAGGGCAAGACATTGATTTGATATTTAATTCCTTTCGCAAATTTTGCTTTCACGGTTCCACTCACCTGACATTCTGTTTCGCATCGAGCGTAGAAAAATGATGAGTATTACATTAGTTTTTCTAGCGATAGCTTTCCCAAACAACGTCAGTGTGTTCCCGATAAA